>JAHBCN010001599.1:0-112040 GCA_019359885.1 Listronotus oregonensis | reverse complement strand
ATAGTATTAACATATTAAAGCTAAATTAATATTTTGATTATTTATTGTCTATATCATGTCAAACAAACCAAAATAGTTTTTAGTTATTTCATTGACCAAATAAACTTATCTAAAAGTAATGGTTTTAAAACCATTACTTATGTTAAATAAATATGTTCTTATCAAGCCTTAAGTTTTTATTTCCTTGTTCAGGTCAGAATTATTAATGTGCTGCCAGAGCTGTCAAAACTTGAAGTACTTCAAGTAAAATTTTACTTGAAGTACTTTTTTGTACTTCAAGTATTTTACTTCAAGTACTTTTTATTAGGAGGTACTTGTACTTGTATTTGATTAGTTTTTATGAAGATACTTGGATTTTTACTTGATTTGGCCAAGTAAATTACTTGAAGTTTTTATTTAAGTACTTGAAGTATTACGATGTACTTGAAGTAAAAAAAGTACTTCAAGTAAATAAAAAGTACTTGAAGTAAAAAATCAACCAAGTACTTGAATTTACACGCCAATCGTACAAACAAGTTAAAACAAGAAATAGGCGCAACCGCTGCTGTTTCTATTGTATTGCATTACAGCGCTCATTTGAATTGGATCCAACAGCAAAACAAGTGTAACAAGTGTAAAATCCTTTATTTTGACACCCAATTTGTTATATATAATATTGATTACTAACAGCCATTTTTCATGACAATTTTATTATCGAACGCATTCAGGATACGAAACAGTTTCCAAATCACTTCCGAAAATGTCAAAAACGTGACAGTTCAAGAATATTCTATTGGTCGATTTGACGTTTGATGGAGCGGTTTCCCAACTATTTCGTATTGTGAATGTGTTCATTATTATCTTCATTTTAACGAAAACCCCTATATTTTAATAGGCAATTTAAACAAAGTTTCCAATAATAAAATGGAAACGACATCAAAATTGAAGTTAGGTTGTTCTGACTTGATTTTGTGTGGATGGGAAATTAAAATATTTCCCAAGAATAGGTTTTGGGTGCCAACCTGCTGTAGGCACCCATATGAAAACACTCGCTTTTGACAGATGCCAACGGATGTCAACGCCAACCCGTTGGCAACCACAGGGAAAAAAACCATTTTGGAAAAAACCAATATTTCCTATAATAATTTAAGGCCCAAGCGCTCACCCGAGTACGGCATTGTAGGCCTGTTGCCATAAATTTACATACGAAATTTTACATTATTTCGGACATCGGATGCATAAGATCCCGACTTAAAACGGGACACCTAGCGACCCTACTTGTTTTCCTAACTATAGTTTTTACCGACTGGCCTACTTTCCAATGACGTAGCGCTAGGTCCTTAAAGCTTTTAGGAGTTGTTGAAAAACCCGTTTTGAGGAATAAACCCTCCAACTTCCTTACAAAAAATACTACTCAAGTATAATTTGTTTTACTTGAAGTACTTTTAATTACTTCAAGTACCTTTAATGTACTTCAAGTACTTTTATATACTTCAAGTACTTTGGTGTACTTCAAGTACTTTGTTTTACTTCAAGTACTTTGTTTTACTTTAAGTACTTTGGTTTACTTCAAGTAAAATACTTGGGTGGTACTTCAAGTACTTTTTCAATTTACTTGAAAATGCAAGTACATTTAATGAATACTTGGTACTTGTACTTGAAGTAATTTTTAAAAAATCAAAAACTTGGTACTTGTACTTGAAGTACTATTTAAGAGTACTTTGACAGCTCTGTGTGCTGCATAATTCTTTCCAAGTGTGGTAAACTTAACAAAAAATGCTCCATTTTTACTATTTGTCCGCTGAAATAGGTTATGTTTTGCCCAGAAGAAGTATTGTTAAATATTTAACTTTTAAAAACTAATTTAAATGTACACCTACTGTTAGATCTGTATTGTATACCATTTTTAAAATTAAGACTTTATACTTCTTGTAAACAAAACAATAGGCAAAACTATTACGTCACAAATATTGAAATGACATTTAAAGTTGGCATATGGGCTTAAATGGGATCGAGCACTCCTTGTTTACAACCCTTGAGAAAGGTTATACTATGAATATTTTTTCTCTCTGGCTCGCTTATTTGCACTGCCAAACGGCAAGGCTGTGGTTTTGTATAAATAAATTTGAGATGTTTACAATATCATGTTATCGCTATTAAAAACATAAGTCTAAGCAGGAAAAGAGTTAACGTTCTTAGTACCAACATTTTTTTCCGTTCTATTTATAAATTTGTTCCAATCTTGCAGAAAACCGTTTATTGTGCGGCCATATGCAAGTCCAGTCGAATAAACCAATTTCTAACCGATAGGTGACAGTGTATTACACGATCCCTTTACTGATCCCCAAGCAAAGCAGAACCCTTTATATATACAGAAAGCGTTCAAACATCGTCGTTTTTGAACTGACATAAAACCGTGTAAAGTCGACACTTACGCGTTTAATCGATTCTAACAGTTTCAAAACCGTTTCACGGCGGTACGAAGACTGGGTCTACATAATTTATATATGTATAGAAACGCAAAATAAAAAAAATCAGTTTCTAAACATAAAAATATATATTTTATGAATATAAATTTAATTAATGATTTATAGAAATTTCTTAGTCCGGCCCTGGTCCTGCATTTCCTATACTCATGCTGGATGACCCTATTGTTTGTTTAGTGCGCGCTAGCGCAAACTTGCCATAAATGATATTATCGGTTACTTATCTAAAATCTAAATTAGGTTATCTATGGTCAAAAGCAAATAGTAAACAAAATTTATAAAATTTTAATAATTTATCGGTAATTTCATGAATATTTATATAATAATCCCAACAACTATAATTTAAAGAATTACCTCCTACGACATAATAATTCCAAAATGTTGATGTATTGGAAAACAATCATCGTGATTATAAAAGTTAGTACAATTGTAATTTGAAGAGTAACAGACGTAATAATCCACGAAGCGTTAAAGACCGCTAGGCATTCCAAGATTTTATTGGTTAGAACAAGAATCGTGAATTAAATTTAATACGTCCCCACATTTTCATATCTGAAATATAATTGGGGAAAATAAAAAGCCGCTTTGCTAACCAAAACTAACCATGACCGACTAGACGTATTAAATTTAATTCACGATTCTTGTTCTAACCAATAAAATCTTGGAATGCCTAGCGGTCTTTAACGCTTCGTAATAATCCCAAAATCGGTGTTGCCGCAACTTTCGAGACAATTACCTTATTTTTCTTTCTCGCTCGCAGAGAAATTTCTCTGCTCGCTCGACGTGCCTGATTCGTCGGTTTTGAGAAGAATGTTTGCACAGCCGAGCGGCAAGACTGCCTCTAGCAGGTGTATACTCGAAGGTATGCATCCGCACTAGTAATTTTTACTTCCACACGAGGTTGTCGAACGCAACTCACCCGACATGATGGAATTTGGAATTTTCTAAACTGTCAAAATCAGCTGTTTTATATTAATAAAAAAAAATTGTTTTTGAATCTTTAGTGTATGTGTGTTTTTTGTGCATTTTCCTCGAAATTTCGGTGAAATGAGCCGAAAAAGCGGCAGTTTAGAGTTATTAGACATGGATCCCAATCATTTTGGAAAAGATACTTATAGATCAGAAACAAAAAGTTTGAATTTGGGAAAAGGACAAGACTCGGTAATAAAAAAAGTTTATTTTATTATTTTTCAACTCCTCTAAATATAGTTACCAGTCGTTAATTTTATATTTAACCGTTATATTTTTTTCGAAACGTAATATTGAATAGAACAGCCTTGTACATATTAAGATACCGCAGGTTTTTAACTGTAGGAATAAATACTCTGGTCGTTGATGTGTTTCTTCTTACAAACAGGTATCTTCCATTTTTTTATGCTTTTCGAAATCGTATGTAAAATTTATGCCAAATTAAGTTAATAAAATACTAAATTCTTGTGTAATTTTGTCTTTATCACGAATTTGAAGTGTCAACTTTTTGTGGACACCTACATTTTTTGATTTATAAAACCCCACTTTGACATAGCCAACCCTCCTCCCCCAAAATTACCCTCAAATTTCACTTGGGATTTTTCTTATGAAAAATGGGTTTTGACCAATTGTGTTTAAAAGTTTGCATAGTGATATAATACGGGTAAATCTGTTAAAAAACACTTTAAACCTAGAAATGATTTTGGAAGTACATGAATCGTAATGAAACCTTTTGCTATCCCTTTAGAAACAGATCAGGTAGGTAGGTAGGTTTAAAGTGAGTGGACTTTTTATGCCCTCCACTGCGACTGCTCGGTCTATTGTGACTCACACCTTATTATATTTCTCCCAATAGGATCAGACTTCTAATGAATCCGATACCAGATTGGGAGAGAGTTCTTACATCTCCTCTTACTCGTGTCGCTACCGGACACGAGCACAATATGTGTTCTGGTGTCCCTGTCTCCTGGAGAGTATGATGAGCAGACAGTTAGATCCGTCATGCCCTCTTCTCCCGGTCCCGTGCCGTGGGTGGCTACCAGGTCTTTGTTACAGGAACCAGATGTTCTTTCTGAGGCCAAATCTCCGGCCTTACCCTATGAAAACAGTCCTATCCGCTTTCTGTTTAAAGCCAGGGAACCCTTTTCCCTATCAAGATGGTTCTGTCCGCCTTTTGTTTGGATTCAGGTATCCCTTCCTAAGCACCTGTTTGTTCGGGATGGATTAGCCCTTCCCCGTGAGACAGGCGCTGGTGACTTCAGGGGCACCTTTCGAAACGGGTTCACCCGTTTCGGTCGGCACACCTTGGTCTGCTTGTGACCTTGAGTGGACCTCTCAAAACGGATTTATCCGTTTCGGTCAGCGCACCTTTGTCACTTTTTTCCTATGAAAGCGGTTCTGTCCACTTTCTGTTTGGAGCTAGAGAACTAATAGTCTACCACGGCAGGCTTCAAAAAAATGCAATAAACAATTGAGTGCCGTATTTAAAAAAATAAAGTTGATGATGGTTTAACAAAAACGAAACGTTGTGCGAAAAATCTCTCAACGCTCTTTTGTAGAGCTTAAAAAGTGGCCACGAGAAAGTATCTTTTGTTTTTCCATATCTGAATATGTCAATGTTGCTCTGTGTTACAAATGTTGCAGCTTCGGGCATGTAGCAAAATATTGCCAAGCTAGTGAATGCTGCCATAAATGTGGAGGCCCTCATAATAGCCAAAACTGCCCTGAAGAGAACTTGGACTGTCCTAATTGTAAAAAACTCAGACTGCCAAATAGGAATCACTCTGCAAGAAATTTAAATTGCCCAGCTTATCTGCAACGGATTGAAAAACTTCGAATGTCAACTAACTATACCACTGACAATGATTTTTTATAAGTGATTCATCCAACACAGCGACAAGTTTAGGTACTGACAACAGTGTTTTTGTTCGGCTGCTGTACCAGAATCGCCTAATATCAATAATATATTATCAGTAGTATACCAAAATGTGCGGGGATTAAATAGCAAAACTAATTGCTTTCTTAACACAGTTTTTCTTACTGACAGCGAGTATGATGCGGTAGCTTTGACAGAAACATGGTTGCCGAGTCAAGTCTATGATAGTGAAATATTTCCTAGCAACTTCTTAGTTTCTAGAAATAGAAATAGAAATGAAAATCTACGTGGTGGTGGAGTGCTTCTTGCAGTAAAAAATAGTTATAAGTGTTGTTTAGTAAATCTGGATTTGAACAATCCTGAGTTTGATATACTTGTAGTTAAGGTTAATACTAACAATAATAGTTTCTTATATATAATAGTTATTTATATTACACCAAATTGCTCCATAGCAGGAAAAGAAGAGTTTTATGCATATCTTGAAACATTAGAATATCTGTATGACAATAATTATTTAATATTGGGAGACTTCAACATTACACACCTAATAAAATACTATTCAGAAAAAGATTACAGAGATAATGATGTGGAGCTTTTCTTAAATTTTTTAAATTTTTATGATTGTAATCAATATAATAAAGTTCTTAATAATAATAATAGAATTTTAGACGTAGTGATTTCAGATTTAGTGTGTGATGTTGAAAAAAGTACTTTCAGTTTTGTTAACGAGGATTTACATCACCCGACTCTGTCTGTAGATATTTATTTGAAACAGCCAAAATGTAAAGCCTTGATTAGAGATGGTGAATCTAATTACAATTTTAGAAAAGCTAATTTTGATGCCATGATTCAAATGTTTCAAAATATGACTTGGGACGAACTGGAATCATTTACTGATGTTAATGCTGCCGTCCAATGTTTTTATGAAAAAATTTATAAAATATTTTCCGTTTGTGTTCCGAGGGTTAAAAAATCAAAGCAGTATCCACCATGGTTTAACGGGCAAATCATTAAAAATATTAAAATTAAGGATAAGTTAAGGTTAAAAAGCCGAAAAACTGGCAATGCCATTTTAAAACAGCAGTTTATAAATTTACGGTCAAAAATAAAACAAGACATTAAAGAAGCATTTAATTCTTATATAAACGAAATGCAGCAAAACATTGGTCATGATTCCAGAGCGTTCTGGCACTATTTAAAAAATAAAAAAGATCTTGGCTCCATTCCTAACAAAATGCATTTAAATGGTTGTGAATATGAGGGTGGTCATGCTATTGCTGATGCTTTTGCTGACTATTTTGGTTCTGTATATGAAAATTTTGAAAACCTGCAGAATGACAATTTTTCGGAAAATTGTGAATCACTTGAGGTAGTATGTATTTCAAGTGTCGACTATGAGGATGTGTGTGATGCAGTCAAAAACCTTAAAGTTAATAAAGCTATTAGACCAGATAATATCCCATCATATATTTTTAAAGGGTTAGTTGGGTTTCTAGCGAATCCACTAAAAGTCTTATTTAATTTGGCTCTTAAAACTTGCACTTTTCCAGATTTATGGAAAGAAGTAAAAATTTGTCCAGTTTTTAAAAATGGTGATAAGACTGATATTCAAAACAACAGACCTATTGCAATATTATCTGTACCAGCTAAAATATTTGAAACCATAATTTATAAAAATATTTACAAATCAGTTTTTAGAAGAATATCTTTTTTCCAACATGGTTTTGTTGATCAAAGATCAACTGTTAGTAACTTAAGCAATATCACTCAGTATATATCCGAAAATCTTGACAACAGATTTCAGGTTGATGTTATATATACTGATTTCGCTAAGGCATTTGATAAAGTGTCACATACCATCCTTATAAATAAATTACGTAATGAATTTGGCTTTCATCCCAAACTGCTTAAATTTTTTTCATCATATCTAGAAAACAGACAGCAAAGAGTAGTAATAAAAGGCCATCATTCTAAATTTTTTAGAGCTACCTCAGGGGTTCCCCAGGGCTCCAACTTGGGACCACTGCTGTTTTTGTTATTTATCAATAGCATAGTTAGAAACATCTCAAATTGTGGTATCTTACTGTTTGCTGACGATCTTAAATTATACTCAAAAATTAGGAATACTAACGATTGTCTAATACTTCAACAAAATTTAGATAAATTAGTAGAATGGTCTGATATAAACGGTTTAAAATTTAATATAAATAAATGTCATGTATTAAGCTTTCATAGAAAAAAGGCACCAGTTAACTTTGAGTACACAATGAATGGATCAGCTTTGGAACATGTCGAGAGTGTAAAGGATCTTGGGGTAACCTTTGATCCAGGATTATCATTTAAGCTACACATTTCTAATATTACAAACAAGGCTTTACAAATGTATGGATTTATCGTTAGAAATTGTAGACCGTTCAGGAATATTGCCTGCATAAGAAAATTATATATTGCATATGTGAGAAGTATTTTAGAATATGCTTCAACTATATGGAGTCCACAATACGAAAATCATAAATATAGTATTGAAAAAATACAAAATAAATTTCTCAGATATCTCTATTATAAAGAAACTGGAGTGTATGATTTTGGCATTTCTAAAGCAGAGTTAACTCAATACTATAGGTTACCGAATTTGGAGACACGCCGAGTATTAGCCTCTGTTGTGTACTTATATAAATTAATACATAACCGTATTGATGATCCACTTTTTTGTCTCAAATAAATTTTTATGTTTCACATTACCGAACAAGGGATCCAATGACCTTTTACTTGAATAGTGCCAGAACCAATAATTTTAATAATTCTCCAGTTAATGTCATGTGTAGAAAGTTTAATGAGATTCAAGCTCTTTGTGATATTTTTAATATTAGTTTAAATGAACTTAGGAATATAATTGTAAACATAAATTAATTAGGATAAAATAATCTGTTATTAGGTTAAGCTTTATTGTATTATATTGTATTTTCTTCTCCTACTCTATAATAGGGTTTCCCAAACCTGTAGAGTTTGTATTAAATTAAATAAAATAAATAAATAAAATAAATATCTCTTCAAATAACATCAGAAAAAAATAAAAACGAAATTGGCAAATTTCTGTTTTTTCCGGATATCTCCGGAAGTACTCGGAATTTTGCAACTTTCTAAAAGGGACATGGTTAGTTATGCAAATACACAACTTTGCCATAATTTAACCGACTTTGTATCTCTTACGGTTTCCGAGATCCCCATGCATGTACTCGAATCTGTGGCACCCTGTATTGGCATCATCCAAAAAATCCTTCAACACATTTCTTAGTAAATTCAGATATTCTTTGCCTGTTAAAGATCCTTTTTAAAACACAGGTCCAACAGTTTTTGATCCAATGAGGCAGCACCATACATTTAAGCAAAAACATCTTTGTGGATTGAAAGGATGATGGCGCAGGAGATTGAAATGCTCAAATAATGTTGGTTTTTTCGGTTAAACATGCCTCTATTACTAAAGTTAGTATTATTGCTTTAAAGAATTAATTGTAAAGAGTTTAGATTTTCTATAGCAGCATTTACAAACCATTGGCAAAAATTTATACGCCTTTTGTAATCACCTGGCAACAAAGTTTGTGTGGGTCTGTTAGTATTGGTGGGGTACATAATTATGTTTTTTTAAATTTTATTAATGGTTTCTTAGCATAGATCAAGATCTGTCCTACAGTCTCTTGTGGAGTTTTCACGATAAACTTTTAAATAGGCGAAAAGATTAATTTCTGTTTGTTGATTAATTTTAAAGGTTTTCTAATTTTTACGCTTAAGAAACACTTTTGTTTGATTGAAACTTTCGATAAAGGAGTAAAAAATATCTTCTGTTTGGCATATTTCTTTCTGGAAATAGTTTCACTCTAAAGCCTGCTATTTTTTTGGCAAATTATGTGGCATTCTATCATATCAAACTTCTCCAAATGACAGCATTTTAAACAACAGTAGCATAAACGAACTGTTGCCTTATGATTTACTAGTTGTCACTAAAACAACATGGCGGATACACGTGTTATCTTTTGTTTTTTTGTCATAGCATACTACGATAATTTGTCCAAAAAATGCGATTTTAAGAATTCCATGGCTGCCTGCGTCCAGTTATGAAAACATACATTTAACTGGAAATAAGTCCGCTATTTTTCGTTTTAGGAAAACAATGTAAATAACTAATTACTCTTTCGAATTACCGTAACAAATATAGGGTGCTGCATTTAAAAAAAGTATATTTTTGTGAATAACTCGTACATCTGATGTTCATTTATTTTTTATTATCGTTATTGTAATCAGCGTAAAAATGTACACAACTCTGCTAATTTAACCTAACTTGTATCTCTTATAATAAAAAAGTTAGCAATAGTGCCGACTTAATTTTGAACACGGTGTATATTCTCCCAATCATAAATGTATGTAAAAATTTGGTTTTTAGCAAAAAACTCGATGAGCGCATAATCTTAGACTATTAATAAATGTATTAAATTAAAAGTAATTTGTATAATTTTCAGACTACCTGGGGCAAAACCTCTCCGAGCAAGAGCTACTGCTCATCTAGTTCTACATCGACGGAGAATGTTGTCTCTACTCTGGAACGAAAAAAGGTACTTAATATGCACGTGATAAATGAATGACCTGTTGCAAAGTAGATTTTCTTTTTTTTTATTTAAATACTATCTACTGCAATAACACTAAAATCTTGGACTTCCATTGTCTTTATTTGTTATTTTTTACACAACGTTTCGGTTAGTGATGTATCTCCAACCGTTTTCAAGTGATAACTAAAAACTCTTCATTAAAGCTACGACTTATACCGGGTGGTGCATCGCCAGACTGGCCATAGGAAATCCCATGTAAACTTTGATACATTGAAATATTAGCCCCCTATTGAATTTACAACAAAATTGTATTAGACTATTTTGAAGACGTTAATAAGATTAGCTCACATACTAAATTTCGTTTTTTTCTGATATGGAAATTAAAGGTTATTTAAGAAAAACTATTTGTAAAATCGTTGCATACCTTCTATACTTCGTTTCACGAAGGTTTGTACTTTCGTCATCAATGACGTCATTACTTGGAAAAAAGGGTTGTCGTAGCTAATTTATATAAATTCAATGCTGTTCACATTTTTAATTAAAGTTAGGCAATATTGATGCAAGTACGTTTAAATGCGTTCTTTAGAGCACGTTCAGAATGGTTTTCTAATAAAAATTTTAATTCATCATGATCCGATTGCACCAATAAAATTTTTAATTTTCTTAAGGTAAAGCTAAGCTTAAATCAAAAATTCGATTGGACCAGAGTTATCGGCGGATTCAAGATTATCTTTATCTCAGCCTAAAAATATCTAGACTTAACGTTATTCTTGTCTCAATTTTGTTTTTTTTTTGTGTTTCTCATGATGAAAGACCATCGAAACCCCGATTTTTTAGAAAATTAGTGTTTTAATCGGCATAATGGAACAAGTAATTATCCGAATACAACATTTTTAGCAAGATTTAATTTTTTAAAACCAACAGTGTTAATTAAGGCTTATAAAAACCAGAAAGAAATACCTGCGATATAACGATTTGCAGTTATTTTAAACTCTTTCCGATTTTCGGGCTAAAAAAAAGACGGTCTATAAATTGGTTTATTTTTTATAATATTCTTGTACCGTGCTATCTTATACCTTGCTAGCAACAAACGTTTTCAAAGAAATATAGTCATAATTTACATTTTAATATGTACACCAATAACAAACCACAAGAATAAACAAATCTATTTACCTCTAAAACTGCAGTAAGTAGTAACAGGTTAATTCCTGCATCTCTCTCCTGTGTTAAATAGTCAATAAGGTTTAAAATCATATTTTGTTCACCTTCTGAATACCGTCGAGGCATTTTACACAATAAAAATACGAAAATAAAAATAAAATCTGACCTTACTTTTGACAAAACAATTTTTTTGACAAGTTTGAAAAATGACATAATTTTATAACCCATATTTTAGGATATTATTATTGTAGCTTTAAAAAATCAGCTGCTGAACGGCAGCCATTTTGATTTTAAGAAACGACCAACCTTTTTGACGTCATTAATTTGTTTCAGTCTGTTTTTGACCTTTTTAATTTGTTAAAAAAGGTAAGGAAATTGATGACGAAAGTACAAACCTTCGTGAAACGAAGTATACACACCTTAATCAATCCATCAGTAATAAATAAAATGTCGTGTCAACTTTTTAATTCACGTTTTACTTTGTATTAGTTATTTCAACATGTTTTACAGTACTGAAGAGAAAATAATGGTTTAATCATTTAATAAATACAAGTAATTACATTGAACTACATAATGATATTTTTACATAATTGAACAATTTTATAGGAAGGGGAAAAACACACTTAAAAACTGTCTAAAAATACCTTTGAACTCAGCACATTGAAACTAAAAGCTAATGTTTTTTAATTAGATGCTCAAACAGACCTCCGTTTACTGCTAAGCAATATCCTAAACGGTTATAAAATTCAGTTCTTACATTATGAAGTTGAAATGCCGATAGTCGATCGCACGCCGCTGAAATTGAAACTTTTAATTCTTCTAAATTTTGATAACTCAAATTTGTATAAATAACATTTTTGTTGTGACCCCAAAGGAAGAAGTTGTTTGGCGAAAGATCAGGAGACCTAGCTGGCCAATTTATGGTGTAATTTGGTCCTATAGTGAGTCCATTGAAAACATTTTGAACATATTCCCTTAGGTCTCGTGAATTGTGTGCAGGACAACCATCCATTTAAAATCAAATTTCTTGATTGTCAGGCGCAACTTCTTCCAATGCCGGCCCCACATGATTTTGTAATAGCTCTAAAAAAGTTTCTGTTCCCAAATTGTGATTGAAGAAAAAAGGTCCAATAATCCGATGTCCAAATATACCCGCCCAAACGTTTACCTTTTGAGGGTATTGAGTCCTTGTAGATACAAATCTGTATTCATTTTCTTTGCTCCAGTATCTCATGTTTTGAACGTTTGGTTTATTGTTTAATGTGAAGGTGCATTCGTCACTAAAACAAATATTGCGTAAGAAGTCTATCGTTATTCGCCATTTCCATAACTTCAAAACAAAAATCTGCTCTTCGGATCTCATCGCCTTCCCTTAATTCCTGATGTCTTTGGTATTTGTACGCATGATATTTATATTTCTTTAATTTGCGTAGTACTGTGCTGTGATCCTTTCCTACAACTTTGCCAAAAAGCCTGGTGCTAATTCCTTTATTTTCTTCTACATGAAGTAAAACATCTAAATCGGCATTATTTTCTTGAGCTCTTCCATCGAGTACATTATTATTTCGCTCTAAGCACTTGCATTTATTAATCACAGTACCTTTTGTCTCAAACTTATGAACGATATTTTGAACTGTTGTCTTACTTGGAATGTGTCTGCCAGGAAAAAACGTAGAGAACATATCGGATACTCTTCAATAACTATTTTCCATGTAATACCATTTAATAATTGTTATAGCTTCTTCAATACTGTAAAACATTTTGAAATAACTAATACAAAGTAAAACGTCAATTAAAAAGTTGACAAGACATTTTATTTATTACTGGTGGATTGATTCATTAAGGTATGTAGCAGGTATGCACCGATTTTACAAATAGTTTTTCTTAAATAACTTTTAATTGCCTTATCAGAAAAAAAAGAAATTTAGAATGTGAGTTAATCTTATCAACGTCTTCAAAATAGTCTAATACAATTTTGTTGTAAATTCAATAGGAGAGCCAATATTTCAATGTATCAAAATTTACATGGGATTTCCTATGGCCAGTCTGGCGATGCACCACCCTGTATACTATCACTTGTTCACCGAAGCAGATATTTGGAATATCGATGCTTCTTTTTGCGGTGCCATACTCTATTTTAGAGTGTAGGCGCCCTCTCGCACATATCTGTTGCGTACCAACTAAACACAGATATGGGGACCACCGGCTTAACGTGCCTTCCGAAGCACATGTGAGAGGGTAAATACTGCACAGTGGTTTGCCATTGCCTTCTGTGAGGTGACGAGCTATAAAAAAGTCCAATGGAAAGTGCAGGGATCGAACCCTGGTCTTCACGACTAAGAGGCTGGTACGCTGCCACTACACCAACTCGCCACTAATATAATATATATCGATGCTAGGCTTGCTAAATACATTTTGGTTGTTGCAGTCAGAATTTGAGTGACTCGTCAAATCGAAGCCACTCACAGAATTTTAGCTTGTTATAAATCTTAAAAAAAACCTACAGGATCCCGGTCTATTATAACAGCAAAAGATGTACAGGGATCCAGATCTGTCAAAACTTGAAGTACTTCAAGTAAAATTTTACTTGAAGTACTTTTTTGTACTTCAAGTATTTTACTTCAAGTACTTTTTATTAGGAGGTACTTGTACTTGATTAGTTTTTATGAAGATACTTGGATTTTTAATTGATTTGACCAAGTAAATTACTTGAAGTATTTATTTAAATACTTGAAGTATTATGATGTACTTGAAGTAAAAAAAGTACTTTAAGTAAAGAAAGTACTTTAAGTAAATAAAAGGTTCTTGAAGTAAGAACAATACTTCAAGTAAATGAAAAGTACTTGGAGTAAAAAATTAACCATAATGGGCCTCCGAACCCAAAACAATTTAAAAAAAATGAATTAGCTTTGCTGCATTCCCCAATACATAGATCATGTTATTATAATTAAAGGAAAGGTATATCTTTTGCTCACCAAAGTATAAATTATCCTTTTGCGCTAACACTATTAGTTTCAGACTATTAATCATTTAACTTGATATTTTTTAAATAACAAAAAATTAAAGATGTTAAAACACCGGATCTTTTCATTTTAGGCACCGGTGAGTTGGGGCCAAGGTTTCCACCGACGATTTTTTTCGAAATCAATCCTTATAAAAAATCCTTTATTTTGATACCCAATTTGTTATTTTTAATAATGATTACTAACAGCCATTTTTTATGATAATTTTATTATTGAACGCATTCAGGATACCAAACAGTTTCCAAATCACTCCCGAAAATGTCAAAAACGTGACAGTTCAAGAATATTCTATTGGTGCGATTTGACGTTTGATGGAGCGGTTCCCCAACTATTTCGTATTGTAAATGCGTTCATTATTACCTTCATTTGAACGAAAACCCCTGTATTTTAATAGGCAACTAAAACAAAATTTCCACTAATAAAATGGAAACGACATCAAAATTGAAGTTAGGTTGTTCTGACTTGATGTTGTTTTGATGGGAAATTAAAATATTTTCCAAGAATAGGTTTTGGATGCCAACCTGCTGTAGGCACCCATATGAAAACACTCGCTATTGACAGATGTATCGGATGGCAACGGGTGCCAACGCCAACCCGTTGGCAACCACAAGGAAAAACCCATTTTGGGAAAAACCAATATTTCCTATAATAGTTTAAGGCCCAAGCGCTCACCCGAGTACGGCATTGTAGGCCTGTTGCCATAAATTTACATACAAAATTTTACATTATTTCAGACATCGGATGCATAAGATCCCGACTTAAAACAGGACACTTAGCAAACCTATTTGTTTTCCTAACTATAGTTTTTACCGACTGACCTACTTTCCAATGACGTAGCGCTCAGTCCTTAAAGCTTTTAGAAGTTGTTGGAAAACCCCGTTTTGAGGAATAAACCCTCTAACTTCCTTACAAAAAATACTACTCAAGTATAATTTGTTTTACTTGAAGTACTTTTAATTACTTCAAGTATTTTGGTTTACTTCAAGTACTTTGGTGTACTTCAAATACTTTGTTTTACTTCAAGTACTTTGTTTTACTTCAAGTACTTTGTTTTACTTTAAGTACTTTGGTTTACTTTAAGTACTTGGATTTACTTCAAGTAAAATACTAAGGTGGTACTTCAAGTACTTTTTCAATTTACTTGAAAATGCAAGTACATTTTAATGAATACTTGGTACTTGTACTTGAAGTACTATTTAAGAGTACTTTGACAGCTCTGCAGGGATCCCCATAATAGACTATTTTCATATTTAAATAAAGTCTATATAAGTCAGTACGTTTTTTTTTATATTATTATCTTCTATGACCTTTGGGATTTGATTCACCATATTTTTAATCGAGTAGGCACCTGACACAAAACTAGGAAAAATTTATTTTTGTAAAAGGTCATTTTTCTAATAAAGCATCATTAGGTTTAAACACATAATTTAATGTTTCGTTTTAATTCTCATGGATTATTTAGTTCAACAACGAGTTTGTTTGCGTGAAAACATAAAGAGTAACTTAATAAAAGAAGATGAAGTGACAGCACATACCGCTAAAAACTCTAAAAGAGTTCTGCGAGAAGTGTTTAATGGCCGACTCATTTCACTATTTGGGGATTTAAATTAGCTTTTAAGGTCCCCGAACTTAACTGCACCAGACTTTTTTCTGTGGGGCTGTTTAAGTTAACGGTTTTTGCAACTCGTCCAGAAAACATCCAAGATCTTAAAGTCCTAATTCCTAAAGGCCCGGTAAATAGATCAGGTTTTCCTTCATCGTGTCATAAATAATTTCTTGTCAAATCTTGAAAAGTGCATTGAAGTTAATGGCACTTACTTAAAAGACGTAATTTATATTAAATTTATATATAGTAAATCCCAAAGAGTGAAATGTAATTAAGTGTAATAAAATGTCGGTTTTATTAAGTTTTAACAATTTTACTCAGCAATTAAAATGGGTAGTTTATTATGGTAAACCCTGTATTTTATTGGTTCAAAAAGTGAGTAACCATAAGATTACTAGGTTTTTTCTCAATCGAATTTATTTTTTATTTATCTGACTATTTGTTTTTATAGGCACAAGCTTCTAATGACACAGGTACATTGAACCGTCCAGACGACCCCCCTCTGCTTCCCGGTGAAAAGGTGACCGGACAGGCTCGCGATGTGACTTACTTATGTCCATATCAAGGCCCAGCCAGGGGTGTTTTGACAGTGACCAATTACAAATTGTATTTCCGGTCCGCCGATAAGGATTTGTCAAATGTCATCGATGTGCCGTTAGGAGTGGTAAGTATACAGGGTCTCTGAACATAACAGACAATTATTGAATCATTCCCCCTTTCTTTGAATGATGGAAATAATTTTAGCAAGGGTGACTCTGTTGTGGAGGATACGGCAACAATAACAGATAAGACTTCTGATATGACTTTAGTCAGTGAATGCAAGTGGGTATCGGAGGTGAGTTCTGCTGAGCAATTTAGGGGTTATAATGTAGATCAAAATTCTTTTTTTTTTAGAAGCCCAAGTAGCGGGTCAGCGCACAACGTAAATATGTCTAGTTTATTGTTGTCATTTAATATTAGAAGTCTTAAAGGCAAGGTTAATGATTTTGAGGTATTTTTAAATAAAGTTCAGCCCAAGATTTTATGTCTAAATGAACATTGGCTTACCGACAATGAAATATTAATTTATAATATTACTAATTATTCTCTTGTTAGCTATTTCTGTCGCTCCAGTATTAGGGGCGGTGGTACTTGTATTTTCGCGCGACGTGACTTGTTTTGCACTAAACTTACTACTGGTGTGGTGTCTCTTGAGAAGGACTGTGAACTGTGCTGTGCGGAAATTTCGATTGATCAAAAAAAATACATTTTTATTTCAGTTTATCGTTCACCGGATGGTAATATGGGTAAATTTTTGGAGACTCTGAATATTCTTCTGGATGAAATTTATACAAAAAATATAATTATTGTTGTTTGTGGAGACTTTAACGTCGACTTTAAATGCGATGGAAGAGAAGTGGTTGATTTGATTGGTTTATTTTTGACTTACGATCTGAAATCGATTGCCGATGGGATGACAAGAGTTACTACTACCTCTAGTACGCAGCTTGATAATATTTTTTCCAATATTGATGTGGATATTATGTGTGAAATTTTGGAGAATACGCTGTCTGATCACTCTGCGCTTCTGCTTTATGCCAGGCATACTATCTTAAGGCCAAAACAACTGGTTTCATATAAAAGACTCTATAACCGAGTTAACATTCATGGTTTTAGAGTGTCAATAATGAATGAAACTTGGCTGGATATGTATCAGGAGGTGAGTATTAAGGAAAGATTTAGTACGTTCCTTAGAATTTTTATGTATTACTTTGACACGAACATACCACCTTCTAAAACCAATGCAAGGAACATGGATATAAGTAAAAGATGGGTGTCACAAGAAATTCAAAATTGGTCTGATAAACTTAGAGATATGTATGCTTTGAATAGGCGAACAAATAATTTGGAACTTTTGACATTATATCGAAAGGAGAATTCTCAATACAAGAAGTACATAAGAGACTACAAAAGATGCTACAATGAAAACATTATTCTGAATTCACGAAATGTCACGAGAACTACATGGAATTCATTGAATAGGGCCAGGGGAAAAGAAAAAACTGTTAACGATATAGCCTTATTACATAATGATGACTTGGTTAAGGATCCTGTGGGTATTGCTAACTTGTTTGCGAGTCAATTTGAGCTGTTAAGATTTGCAACTGTTGCGTTGGACAGTGTAAGACTAAAATCTGTCCCTTTTACATTTTTTCTTCGACCAACTACTTCTGGCGAAGTTAAACAGGTTATTGACCAGCTGGCACCCAAATACTCTTCGGGATATGATGATGTACCTTCTGTATTAATCAAGGAGGTATCGGACATAATATGCTCTCCACTGGCTGATTTGGTTAATGACTGCTTTGAAGGGGGTTTTTTTCCGGATGAGCTTAAACTTGCTAAGGTCGTGCCAATTTTTAAAAAGGGTGACCCGCGGGTACCTGGTAATTATAGAAATGTGTCAATACTTCCAGTATTTTCAAAGGTTATTGAAAAGTTGATTTATGTTAGACTGCTGGACTATTTTATAACAAACTCGCTCTTTTTTGTAGGTCACCATGGTTTTGTACCTAAAAGGTCCACTATTACAGCCATATTTCAATCATTACACTATATTCTTGAACAAGTGGACCAAAAGAGATCCGTTGCTGGTATTTATTTCGATCTCACCAAGGCCTTTGACTTAATTGATCATGAGATTTTGTTACTTAAGCTGGAAAAGCTTGGAATCCGAGGTACTGCTAATAATCTCTTTAGATCCTATCTAACCAACAGAAAATTCGCTGTGACAGTGGGTTCCAGCTCTGGAGGCTTGGCCACCTCACAAATCAAAAATATTTCTATGGGAGTTCCTCAGGGTTCTATACTGGGACCAATTCTCTTCGTAATCTTTTCTAATGATATGAATCAATTTTTATATCAGTTTGCTGATGATACTTCCTGTATAATTGCGGGTCCAAGTACCGTTTGCCTATCTCGCAGATCAATGGAAATTGCTCAGAACATGGCTGACTGGTGTTCAGTGAATAATCTATTACTAAATAGTGACAAAACTGTTTTAGTTAAATTTAGGGGTAATGCGCTTGAGTCACTGTACACTACTCTGAATGGGTCAAGTATTAAACAGGTAGACTGTGTAAGTTCTTGGGGTATTCCTGAATGCAAATTTGCAGTGGAATGAACAGGTGAACTATATAGTTTCGAAGATGTGTTCTGCAACCTATGTGATTAGATATCTCGAGATCAGGTAAATATTAATACGCTGCGAGTTTTTATTTTGCTTGTATTCAGTCTGTTATTTCATACACATCATTTTTTGGTATAGATCGTCTGTCACAAATTCTTCTCGAGTGTTTGTAACTCAGAAAAGAGCAGTTAGAGCTATGTTAAGAATGGGTTTAACGAGTCCTGTCGGGGTAGATTTGAGAAATGAAATACTCACGGTTCCATCACTGTTTATTTTTAATTGTGCCTTGTTCGCTAAAATAATCCTCAGTATTTTAAAAAAATTCTGACTTAAGTAATCACGGTGGGTGCAGATGATGAGCTGCATTAAGATCTTTAATGCCTTCCAGCGGATATCAGAGGTACAAGAAGCATTACCACTTTAAAATGAGTCTTAAAAATTATTTAATTAAAAAGGAGTATTACTAGGTAGATGAATACCAGACTCTTTCCTGCCTGGTAGGTTCTTGTCCTTCTGGTATGACTTTTAAATCCATGATACCATTACTATTATTGATTATTGTTTTTTTTCTATTTGGACTTGTTTGTCGTCCGGTTTTGTTTTGTTGACTAAAGTTTAGTATTTTTGTGAACATGTTTATATATTTTTTTTGTTGCAAAATATTATTTTTTGTTCCATTTTTTGTATCTAGGATTAAGTTTTTTAAATTTTATTTTAGAATTTTTTTTTACATTATTTTTATCTGTTTACTTTCTACAATGACGTTGTCTATGTCCTTTTGGAATATTAATGACAATAAAAGCATTTTATTTTATTTATTTTATTTATTTATTTTAATACGTAGGCCGCTAGACAAGTTCTGTCGTACGCATGATTGAAGCAAGAAGAGACTTGTTTGAGGGTACTATGATAAACTTTAGTTCATATGATTACTAACAGTTGCCGCTGCGACCGCTCGGTCTATTGTGGCTTACACCTTTTTATATTTCTCCCAATAGGATCGGACTTTTAATGAATCCGATACCAGATTGGGAGAGAGTTCTTACATCTCCTCTTACTCGTGTCGCTACCGGACACGAGCACAATGTGTTCTGGTGTCCTTGTCTCCTGGAGAGTATGACGAGCAGATGATTAGGTCCGTCATGCCCTCCTCTCCCGGTCTAGTGACGTGGGTAGCTGCCAGGTCCTTGTTACAGGAATAAGATGTTCTTTCTGAGCCCGCATCTCCGGCCTTACCCTATGAAAACGGTTCTATCCGCTTTCTGTTAAAGCCAGGGAACTCTTTTCTCTAAAAGGCGGTTCTGTCCGCCTTCTGTTTGGATTCAGGGATCCCTTCCTAAGCACCTGTTTGTTCGGGATGGATTAGCCCTTCCCCGGCGATGACTTCAGGGGCACCTTTCGAAACGGAACTTGTGATCTTGCATGGCATCTCTCAAAACGGATTTATCCGTTTCGGTCGGCGCACCTTTGTCACTTTTTTCCTATGAAAGTGGTTCTGTCCGCTTTCTATTTGGAGCTAGGGAAGTAATAGTCCACCACCAAAACCACAGCACGAGGGCAAACCAGGGAATAGACGGAGAGCCAGCGCCCAAAAAACTGTTTGAATTTACTAAGGCTAATTTTTTTATGGTTGATTAGAATGGTTGCGTACACAAACATACTGCGGTCAGTCAAGCGAACCTGAGAACAGGTGACTCAGGTGCGCTATCAAAGGTGTCGTACCTGCGGGGTAATGAAATGAATTTACTAAGGCTGAAAATTGTTATACAACTTGTATATTGCATATAAATAAAAGTTGTAATGGTCAGTCAGCAGAATATGGGGACAGAGCTGGTCAGTCAGCCGCAATGTATGTGCAAAAAATAAATAATGTGCAATTCATTTACTACACTTCAAAATTTTTTTAGGAGTATTAAATATTATTTTAATCATAAAAAAAATAGTCAGTCATCTATTTAACGGGACAAGGCCCGTCAGTCAGCAAAAATAGAAATAAAAATTTCGCGCGCGCACTCGGCGTTGGAAGCGATTTGAACAGGTAAGAGCGCAGGTATATTCGCACGCAAGTGGTTGAATGTAAACACAATAGATGGGGGTCATTGTACCTCTAGTATAGGGATAGATAGACCTTTGTCCCCACCACCGAATCCTCTGCTGCTCCAAAATATAACGGTTTTTCTGCCTAATAGCATCAGTAATGGTTCAACTGTAGTGAGTGAAACATATGTTTCTCAAAATGAACAAAGTTTGTGTATTCTGCCTCAAGAAGCATCAGCCATTAATATTATTTACGGAAGAAACTTTAAAAAATTGTAAAGACATTTTAGAAATTCGGGTAAAATATAAATTAGCACACGATAATGTATCTTTTACTTCACGTCCCGGACAAATTGAGTGCTACCATATAGCTTGCTACAGAAAGTTTACGGCTTTAAGCAAGAAGTACAGACAAGAATTACGGTAAGATACAATTTAATATTAACATTTTGTGCATGCTAAAAATAATTAAAATCGTACTTATTAATATCGTATAATGTAAAAAATATAGAGTGTAGCTATATTGAGACATCGTATAGTACATAACAAAATAAAGAGCGTCGGTACGCATCCAGAGATTTAAACGCGCGCATGGCGTGGCGTGGGTGCGTGGCGTGGTATGGGTGCATTTTGGCGCGAATACAGGGATTTAGACGCTCAACTGTGTGTATGCGTGTGGCATGGGATGAGTGTATTTTGGCGCGAATACAGGGATTTAGATGTTTAACTGCTATGTGTGCAAGGCGTGACGGGTGTGTATTTTAGCGCAAATACAGGGATTTAGACGCTCACGTTTGCGTGTGTGTGTGCGTGTGTATACGCGTGGCGTAGCGTAGGTATTTGCGCATGTGCATTATAAATTCTGTTTCAATTTTTGAATTTATACGTTGACGCTTGACAATTTTAATACATCATTATGTCAAATAAATATTAGTAAAAGTATTTTTTTACAAACTCGGTATCAGCTCGACAACGCTGGTGCAAAAGCCACAGCATGAGATCGACAATAATAACTCATGTATTACAACAAGCTGGTTTAAGACTGAATCAAGATATTACTGCTGATCTAGAAAAAAATAGAATAAAAAAGAGTGCTGCGCAGCTTCAAAGTTTGATACATGCCATAAAACAAAATATAAATCCTTTTGATTGTAGTCTCGATCCGAACTTCTTGTTCAATATTTGTAGTGGTCAAGCTGCATCAGAGACAGCAACAAAATGTTTGTTAAATATCGAAAGTGACGGCGATGAATTAAGGAAAGCATTTATTTCTTCCTGCAATGAAGAGAGCACACGATTTGAGGCAAGGATTGTTACTAATAAAGTTGCAACATTCGCAGATTCCTTAAAAAAAACAAGTTAATGTTAATGGAAAAATTCAAGAAGTACGGATGCAACGTGATCTTTTTGGCAGGCTTCTTGCTGTTTCAGTCGAACAGAGCATTGACCTTGAAAAAGTCTTAGCGTATCCGTTGACTCCGATACCATTTGCATTGTGTCATTTAGATGGGACACATTGCAAAACAGATAAATCCGCCTTAATGAAAAGTTTGGAAATTTCTATCGATAGTGAAGTACCTGCGTATACTGATGTAATTTTAATCGATGGCTTTTTCTTCTTGCATTTAATGAAGGACGTGCCCTTGACCTTCGGAAATATTTCGAAAAAATTATTGCAAAGCATTGTAAAGTTTAATGCAAAAAATATCGCAATAATTTTTGACAGATATTTTTCACCATCAATTAAGGATTGCGAGCATGCATTGCGTGATACTTCGGAAAAGCGCGATTACAACATCTCTGGGCCTGATCAAAAATGCAGCACAGATTTTTCGAAAGAATTGCGAAATATTAAATTCAAAGAAGCTTTCGTAAAATTCCTTATTGATCATTGGGCTAATGATGAATTAGCACCCTACTTGGGCATTAAAACCGTCCAATTAAATTATGATCAGTGCTATCAGTATACTGTAAACGATGGCAGAATAAATCGAACCATTGAAGATAATTTTACCTGCACGTCACACGAGGAGGCAGACACAAAAATAATTTTCCATGCATGTAACATCGTGCAAAATTCTAACATTTTGATCAGGTGTTCAGACACTGATATACTTGTCATAATGTTAGGAAATATGGAAAAGTTATCAAGTGCATCGAAGATTTGGATTGAGGTTGGAAGTGGAAACCGGCAAAGAATCATCGATGTAAATAAATTATACGAAGAATTGGGAAATTCTTTGTGTAATGCTCTGCCAGGGCTGCACGCTTTTACTGGGTGCGATTTTAACCCAGCATTTTATAAAAAGGGTAAAAAAAGACCTCTGCAACTGCTTCGCCAAAGCGCGGATTTTCAAAAAGCTTTCGCCGACCTTGGGTACCTAAACGACAATAACAGGAGTGAGATATTTGAGAAAATTCAAGCATTTGTGTGCCACTTATACGGCATGAAAAAATTGAAATGTGTGAACGAAGCACGGTTCGTTTTATTTTCAAAAACATACAAATGCTCAAGTACCGCCAATGATTGGTTCAAAATTAAAGTAAAATATGTTGATGGATCAAGTATGCCGCCAAGTCAATCAGAATTGTTGCAACAATTTCTAAGAGCTGCTTACATAGCAAATATTTGGTGCAATGCTTATGCAAAAGTTATCACGGAACTGTCTCCAATCGATCACGGGTGGAAAATAGTCGAGGGAAAATATGAATTTGATTGGTTTCAAGGCGATCAATTGCCACAATTGGTCAACGATGTCGTTCTTCAACCTCCAGAGGAAAATTCAGGTATGCAAATAATAGTTGGCAAAGTAAAAAATAATTATTATTTATTATATATAATTGCATCAGTTATTTTAATTTTTCAGATTCTCGATCAGAAACTCAATCGGAAACAACCGACATTGACGTTTCCGATTACGATGAAATCAATGAATTTGGTTAGTCGGAGGAAGAATCCGATAATTAATGTTTCATTACAGCATTCATTTTATTTTTGTATATTTTGTACATAATAAAGTTATAATATTATTGAATTATAATTAATAAATTTTTTTATTCAATCTAGTCTGTTAAACGCAATAAATAACGATTATAATAAAAAAAGAAGCAAGCCGTTACCTGCGACGCCGAGCGCGCGCGCGAAATTTTTATTTCTATTCTTGCTGACTGACGGGCCTTGTCCCGTTAAATAGATGACTGACTATTTATTTTATGTTTAAAATCATATTTAATACTCCTAAAAAAATTTTGAAGTGTAGTAAATGAATTGCACATTATTTATTTTTTGCGCATACATTGCGGCTGACTGACCAGCTCTGTCCCCATATTCTGCTGACTGACCATTACAACTTTTATTTATATGCAATATACAAGTTGTATAACAATTTTCAGCCTTAGTAAATTCATTTTATTACCCGGCAGGTACGACACCTTTGATAGCGCACCTGAGTCACCTGTTCTCAGGTTCGCTTGACTGACCGCAGTATGTTTGTGTACGCAACCATCCTAATAAACTATAAAAAAATTAGCCTTAGTAAATTCAAACAGTTTTTTGGGCGCTGGCTCTTGGACTAGAATGGATCCGAAACAAACGCGAAGAATACTGGGGAAATCTCAGTAGAATAAGACATGGAAAAAGCTTCATAAGAGGCCCATCCAAAAGAACTAAGGAAGAACTACTCAGATAAAGTAGGAAAAGACTTCGCATAATAGTAGGGTTGCTAACAGGGCATGATAACCTAAGAGGACACCTACACAAGATAGGCTCATACAATGGGGTCCCAAATTGCAGAATGTGCGACGAAGGGGAAGAAACAGCCTACCATATCCTGTGGGAATGTAAAGCATTGAATCACAAAAGACAGACATTATTTGGGCAACCGGAAATGAGCCCACAGGAATATATCAACCAACCAGTCTCAGGGTTATACAGACTTGTAGAAGGAACAAGACTAATGGGAGGATTGATATAAAAGACAATGGGAGATTAGTCACAAAAAGCTCATGAGGATGCGCTGCCTCCGGTAGTTAATCAAGACGGCTCCCAGGGAAGAAGAAGAAGAAGAATTGTCCACCACGGCAGAGTCCCGCATTTCCGCAGTAAGGCTAGACACTTTGAGAGGTCGCCCTGTATCTCAGATGCGCCGTTGGAGATACCTGTTTAAGGCACAGGATGTCACTCACTCATCAGCACGGTATGCTAACACCTTGAGTTAAGCCTTTGTGTTCATCTTAGCTTCGGATCCCGTTTCATACGCTAGCCAAAAGAGTTGCCGATAACCAGCAACCCTAGCGCATGTTCCAAAAGATCCTACTGAGCCCAACCACGGCAACTACGTGTGAACACAGCGGTTGGGTTTTATAATTTATAAAAAAATAAATAAATCACTGCGATGGCTGAGTTGACGCGAAGTGATGTTCGTGCTATTATGTTGTACAATTTTCGTCGTGGTCTTACAAAGCCACAATGCTTTAAAGAAATTAATGGTGTGTTTGACCATACTTGTCCATCCTTAAGGACTGTAGAAAGGTGGTATTTACAATTGCAAAGGGAAAATTTTAACTTAGAGGACGAGTAAAGATCTGGTATGCCGATTGAAGTGACGACTGATAAAAATATTCTAACCATAAAAAATCTTATTGTGGAAGACCGACGAATAACAAACCGTCAAATAGAGAATTTAATGAAGATAAGTGCACCGACTATCATATTCTGCCCAAAGAATTAAAAGTTAAAAAAGCTTGTTTACTTTGGGTACCACATTTGATGACCGATACTCTACGGGAGCAGAGAGTGTGCAAATAAATGCTTAAAAACTCGCGAACCCCATTTTACAACAGATTAGGTTATTGTTTTGCACAAAATGGGGGCCTTTTTGAGCATCTCTTGTAGAATTTTGTGTTTTTGTTCATATAAGTAGAATTTAACCGTTTATAGAATCTAAGTTTAGTTTTAAGAATGATTTTTAATTTATTACTATAGGTCGTTTCGTTCTATTATTTTGATATGAGTTAATGTTATTTTACGGAAATACCAGTTTTTTTTTTGCGCCCAACGGCCATTAAAAACCTTATTCACCTGTATTTCGACTATTTGATGCATTTAAAACAATTAGCCGTATTCATAAAAAAAGGATAACCTCACAAGCATAAGGTAAAAGTACAAGGTAATCATTTTAAATAAAAGGTAGAAGTATAAGCATTTCCTTTTTTTCATATTTATAATGATTATCTTATACTTGCGAGGATAATCCAACAATTGGAAAAATTGGAGGCGCCATACAGATTGGTATTGTGGAAGAAGGATCTACTCTGCAAAAAGTAAATGATGCAGTTGAGCGAAAAGATAACAAGCAATCCACTAGATCTATGAAATCGTTATTGCCAGAAAAAAAGCAAAACGCTACAGAAAAATATGAAACAAACGAAACGAGAGGACTAACTATGAAAAAACTGCAACGGTTAGTTCTTTTACACCAGTCAGTACCATACTAGTGCAGAGAGAATACTACCAAATGAAAATGGAAATGATGAGGCAAAAGGAATCATTGCGAAAGACTGTTGATAATGGAGATGCAACATATTACACCTTGTAAATAATACACACATGTTTTTGTATTTTTTGAAAAATAACAAGACATTGAAATAAAGGTACCTATGTTTTATTTTCTTTCCCTAATTATTTGCAAACCTGGTAGAACTTTTTTTAGAATTAAATATTTTTAGAAATAAAGAGAAATATTATAGTGAACATTCTATAAAATACAATAATGTCGTATATGTTTCAATTCAAAATAAACTCTATTTTCAGCTTTTATTACAGCGGCAGTTATAAACTTAATTATTAAAATTGTTTATCACGATACTCAAATTTCTTCTGATTTCTGGTCCCTGATGACGAAGATGAAGATCAACTTAATCATTATAATCATGTTCATGTTCTGGCATCTCATCTGCAATTGGTTCGAAATCATCAGGATCATTTAAAGTTTTTGCAACGTTGTGGAGCACAACGCAAGCAACAATTATTTTGGGGACATTTTCCAATTTAACGCGACAAACGTACTGGAAGATAGGAAATGGTTTCCATTAGTTTATTATTACTAGTTGGAAGCTTTATTCATTCGTCTGATTGCGCAATTATGCTGTCAACTAGTTGAGTCATAGTATGAGGTACCGTAGCTTGACTAACAGCAAGTTCTTGATCGATGCCTGTTTGATAGCCAGGGTCACTGAGATAACGTAAACATATTTTCATTTTAAGATCGGACGACAACGCACCTCCCTGAGTTTCTTCATGTCTACCCAAAAATCTATTCGTAATCCATTGTAAATTTAATTTGTTTTTGTAGGTCATGTTTTTATTCCTGGAATTTAATACATTTTTCTGAGTAAGGCATATCTCTAAAATAGCCCAAAATAAGCTGTTTAAAAAAAATCCCCAGAAGTAATTTTTATTGCAAATTGTCCAGGAAAATATTAAATTTTTAAATGAAAGAAGTGAAAAACTGACGAGCAGTAACAACGAGGTTAAAAATGTAATATTTCCTAGCGGCTTCGCCGCCGCTCACTACTTTAACATGTTTTTTACATTTTAGGCTAAGAATAATTGGATTTTTGTATTTTTATCGGATTTTGAAGTTGTGTCAGATCTAAAATCCCCGGTTATTTCCCACATAAATATTTTTCCCTCTAAGAAATCCCCAGGAAATAATATAATCTGGCAACCCTAGCAAACTCCGCTGACCGAACCGCGATGTAACCACGTTACGACAGGAGCTCCGATATACTGCGATGGTCTGTCTTTGTTCGCTTCGCAGTTAAAGGAGTTTTCCGTTTCTATTTAATACATTAAGTTTTATTCCTATGTTCGGCTTTGCTTTTTCCACACCTGTATAAACTTGTAGTATTCTTTTTACGTGTTTGTTTTTATATTCGAGAGATTTTCTATATTTCCCGGATACCTCATATTTCTGCGTATGACCCCTTGTTTCGTTTCATTGGAAATACTATTCACTTCAACAGTGTGGTGTACGTTCTACATATGCACTGTAATTTACAATTAATAAATCATTTTTTCTTTGATTCTTCAGGTTTCCCGGATAGAAAAAGTCGGTGGAGCTTCGTCCCGTGGGGAAAACGCCTACGGTATCGAGATATTCTGCAAAGACATGCGCAATCTCCGCTTCGCCCATAAACAGGAGAACCATTCTAGGAGGAACGTCTTCGAGAAGCTGCAAATGTTCGCTTTCCCCTTGAGCCATAAGCTGAAGCTGTTCGCCTTCGAGTATACGGAGGCATTTCCGGAAAATGGTTGGGCGGTGTATGAACCGATAGCCGAGTTAAAAAGAATGGTAACTTTTGAGAAAAACCAGAACTAACCATGACCTGCCAGAACCGGAGGCTTTTCAATTTGTCTAAATGTCGGTCATGGTTAGTTCTCGTTAGTTAAAGCGGCTTTTTATTTTTCCCAATTATATTTCAGACGTGAAAATGCGGGGACCTATTAGAAAAGACCCCAAGTTGGCAACACTAAACGCTGTCATATAAATATTTAAATTTAGTGGTACTATAGAAGCAATTGAGTGCTTGCCTGCACAGCAACAAAATCACTGCCGTTTATAACGTGGTGAAAATCAAGTACAAGGTAGCAAGTGACGGAAAAATTGAAAAATATAAAAAATTCGGTGGATCATTAGAAACTATTTTGTTGCTTGTACTATAGGAGTAATTGAGTGCTTGTCTGCACAGCAGCAAAATCACTGCCGTTGATAACGTGGTGAATATTTCGATATTGTCAATTTATAGCAACAACGGGACACTGCAGATTGAAATACCACATGCACAAGATCGGCCTAGCGGAAGACGCCGAGTGCCGCATGTGCATGGAAAAGGATGAATCGGCAGAGCACATACTGTGTTCGTGTCCAGCGATGACACGACTCAGGCTCGCAATGCTCGCCAACGACACCAGGATCATGAGATTTTTAGAAGTTTGGACCTGGTGGAGGAAATATAAAAGGTGTGACCCACAATAGACCGATCGGTCGCGGTGACACACTTTAAACCTAAACTTACAGTCTCAACCTCAAAATGCACATAACGTTTAAGTAAGTCGTCTGGAAACTCTGCCAGGGATCACGTGAACTGGAGCGAAGCTGACTGGGAACTAGTTGAGTCGATAGATGAGTCGCGCATTTAACTACATATATGCGACAGACCGTGTTTTTAGAAGGACAAATGAACGCTACTCACAATACAATATCATGAATGCCACTTTTTTCGGTGGGGGCTCGGTTATGGTGTAGGGAGGAATTTTATTAACGACACGCACAGGCTTGATGGTAATAAATAAAGGAAATCTTAATGCTGAATGTCCCATACATTCTTAAGGACTTTGTTGTGTCATTTGCCCCTTACAGTGGCCAACATTTTTTATTAATGCAAGATAATGCCCGACCTAATGCACACCGAGTAGTGCAAGACTATCTATTGGAAGTGGGCGTTGAAACTATGCCCTGGCCAGCACGAAGTCCAGACCTAAACCCAATGGAGCATGTTTGGGATATACTCGGCAGTTACGTGTTTATTCGAACTGGCCCAACAACTTGGAGCACCTGGGTCGACTTCTGATTGAAATTTGGGACGGACTGGATCAAATCAGCATTGTAAATCTGATTTTAAGCATGAATTGTCGATGCCAGGACACATTTAGCAGCAGGGGTTGAAATATCTGTTATTAGGAATAGGTAGGTTTAAAGTGAGTGGACTTTTTACGCCCTCCACTGCGACCGCTCGGTCTATTGTGGTTCACACCTTTTTATATTTCTCCCAATAGGATCAGACTTCTAATGAATCCGATATCAGATTGGAAGAGGGTTCTTACAACTTCTCTTACTCGTGTCGCTACCGGACACGAGCACAATATGTGTTCTGGTGTCCCTGTCTTCTGGAAAGTATGACGAGCAAACGATTAGATCCGTCATGCCCTCCTCTCCCGGTATAGTGACGTGGGTAGCTACAAGGTCCTTGTTACTGGAACCAGATGTTCCTTCTTTTAAAAGCCAGGGGATCCTTTTCCCCACAAAAAGCGATTCTGTCCGCCTTGTGTTTGGATTCAGGGATCCCTTTCTAAGCACCTGTTTGTTTAGGATGGATCAGCCCTTTCCCGTGAAACAGGCGCCTGTGACTTCAGGGGCACCTTTACAAACGGATTCACCCGTTTCGGTCGGCGCACCCTTGTCTGCTTGTGACCTTGGGTGGTACCTCTCAAAACGGATTTATCCATTTCGGTCAGTGCACCTTTGTCACTTTTTTTCTATGAAAGCGGTTCTGTCCGCTTTCTGTTTGGAGCTAGGGAAGTAATAGTCCACCACGGCAGAGCCCCGCATTACCGCAGTAAGGCTAGATACTCTGTGTCTCAGAGGCACCGTTGGAGACACCTGTTTAAGGCACAGGATGTCATTCACTCATCAGCACGGTATGCTAACACCTTGAGTTAAGCCTTGTGTTCGTCTTAGCTTCGGATACCGGTCCAGCAACCTAGCGCATGTTCCAAAAGATCCTACTGGGCCCAACCACGACAACGACGTGCGAACACAGCGGTTGGGATGTTAGGAATAAAACGTTTCGTATATGTTCTTGATACTTCTTGGTTCTTTCAAAACTTCATATTCATAATTTTGTTTTTTTCTTACGGCTTATTTTTAGGAATACATTGTTAAAAATGCTTTGTTTGAAACTAAATTATATCAATAAAAATTATTGAAATATATTGTTTTATTATTTATTTTAATTTTAAAAATAAATTATCTGGAAATTTCCGAGTGGTGCATTACTTTCTTGAAGCAGTGTAGTTATGTGGGCTTTTCTAAATATTTAGAAGTATCTTAGATACTTCTTAGCCTCTTGAGAGTTAGAGAAAGTCGTTCATTTTTCTAAAACAGATTTTTAATTTAATAAATAAAAAATTCCAGCTTTTTGATATTTCAATTATTCTGAAATTATTATAATTACAGTATCTATTTTTCGGGTGTTTGTTGTAATTTTAAATGAAATATAGTTTTCTTTTTTCTAATATACAGGGTGTGAACAACGACATGTGGAAGATTATAAAACTAAACGAAGACTACTCGATCTGCGACAGTTATCCAGCTGTTTGGGCGGTCCCGGCTCAAGCCAGCGATGACGATATACGGGTTGTGGCTAGTTTCAGAAGCAGGGGCAGGCTTCCGGTACTAAGCTGGATTCACCCCGAATCGCAAGGAACCATTACGAGGTGTTCTCAACCTTTAGTAGGAGTGAGTACAGTCTGTCTTAAAAGATATCTTATGTATTTATATATTGATCATGTATTTACAAATCTTTATAATAATTGTTGACGTCATCAGTTAGGGGTATATAGTTTGTCCAAGCTAACATTTTTAGGTTGGCAATGCGAATATCCCTACATATTAGTAAATTTTGTTTTTCAGATTTAAGTTGGCTGATATAAGAATTTTAGTCAGGACCGTGCTGAGTTTTAAAATTTTAACATCTTAAAAAATTTGTTGTTAGATTACAATAACTAAATTTATCAGTATTTTTTTCTCCCTTATCACATGAATTGTGAAAGCTTGATGTTTGGCCATAATATTTTATTAAAAATTATTATTTTCGCCTATATAGTGCATATTAATAGTTATTTATTAAGTGTTTATTTAGAAATAGATTACACTGTTTGTACACACTTGTTCCTAAAATACACCTTCAATTAGAGCGCTTAGGTACGTAAAAAAAATGTAAAATAGTGTACACTATTTCTGAATAACAAAAATATCTGTTATGTTTTGTTATATTTACAGGAAATTTATTTACAGTTGAATTAAAATATCCTGATAAAATATCTCACTATAAGGGATGGTGTGATATCCCTTGTTATGCAATAGTTTTATTATTTAGTATTCTTGGGTTTAAAGGCAGATAAAACAAAATTTTCTAAATAAAATATAATTTTTAAAATTAACGTTTCGGCTCTTTAGTATGAGGCCTTCATCAGAACGTCTGCAATACAAAGAGAAAAACACAATAGAGCTGTGACTAATTACAAAAATTAATATAGTTACCTTATTAGTAGAGATTTCCATAAGTAGTCATTGTTAAAATTCAACATAAACACACATTTTTAAACGATCACTCAAACGATTATTGTATACACATATTACAAACATAGCGACACAAATTTAAAATTTCTTAATAAAAGGCATCAGCCGTTATGAGTATTACTTTTTTTTTTTTTTTTTTTTTTTTAAATTAAAATTAAGGAATTTATTTCTTTGTAACAATTCACGATAGCGACATCTATGGTTTATTAACAAAATATATGTTAATCCACTGCATTGAAATTACGGAGATTTTTTAAAGTTTTTCTCATGGTAGAGTATCAATTTGATGGTATTGGTAACAGGTGGCAGCATTTAGAGATTTAAGTATATTTGTTGTTTAAAATTTTTTCTTAAATATGTTATTCTTATTATTATTTAAATTTAATAGTTACGTAATATGCTAGAAATCAACTGAGTAGATTGTTGCTTAAATTTTTTGTATCAGTTTTTGCGTTTACTGTATTTTTTCGTTTTTGTATACATATCATTTCCTGAAATTCTCTTTTTTTTGGATTACTTTCAGTTTTCAGAATTTTTGTGTTATTGAAGTCAAATGAATGGTTTTGTTCTTGTGTGTGATTTGTGAGAGCTGTTTTGTTTTTTTGTCGTATTTGTGGGCATTAAGTCTGTTTTTCAGATACTGGCTAGTTTGCCCAATGTACACATTTTGGCAGTTTTTACAAGGGATCTCATAAATTATATTACTTTTTTTATTTTTGTCAATTTTGTCTTTTAGATAACTGAAATTTTGTTAAAGAAGATTGTGCCCTTATGAGCCACTGTTATATTTTCTTTTTTGAATATTTTTTGCAGGTTTTCAGATAATTTTGGTACGTATGGTAAAGAGAGATGTGTTGTTTTTGCACTATTTTTTTGAGGTTTTGGTGTACTATTATAAAATTGATGAATCCTTTTTTAAAAATAGAGTGTATAAGATGTTCTGGATAATTATTTAATCTTAAGGCATTTTTGGCTTTTATATATATATATATATATATATATATATATATATATATATATATATATATATATATATATATATATATATATATATATATATATATATATATATATATATATATATATATATATATATATATATATATATATATATAGCGTATAATTAGTCATGAGAATGTTTTACCTTTCCACTGAAATATACATCATCATTCTGCCAAGACCTGCGGAAAGAGCTGTTCGAGAAGATCCAGGTTTCATCGAGAAACACCGAAAGATTTTTATTTTCTCCTAAATCTTCATTTTACATAAAACCTTTGGAAAATTTCCTTCTCATGCGTTGCACATTTAGTTTTTCCATTAAGCTTAAGTTACTTATAAATTTCATATTTTGCTTTTTATATTGTCAGCAACTGCCACTATGGGATCCTAAAAAATACATTTATAAATATATTTAAATTTTAAAATATTTCGCACACCTGAGAAGGTATTTTTAGATTATGATACTATTATATAAAACGAGTTATTTTACCTTATGCAAGATCACTATTCTGATAACATCATTTTTTAAGAAATATATATTAGGTTATATTTTCTTACCTCCGACTCATCACAGCTCTGAAGTGGGTTTCGAAGCTTTTCCGAACTGGAAATACAGTAATAACTGTGATTCATACTCTAAAAATATCTATTCTAGTGGCTTTTTCTTAAAACCAATAAAAATAAAAACTTAGTCCAAAATAAAATTAATTATGAAATATAAAAAATGTCAAATAGTCCACACCAAAAAAAAAAAAAACACTGCAGAGTAAACTCTAATCTCACTAATTACTTTAAAACACCAAATAACACATCCAAACACAAGAAAAATTTAATACAAAAATTGAAACGCTTTTAATCAATTACTGGGTGATTTACTCCAATCAGCTGATTTTGACGTTGAGTCTAGTGATTTTTGTTTTTGAACTAGCCTGATTCATGTAAGCCAACACAAAAATGTTAGCTTGGACATGTTGTGTTTATTTGGTGGACTGTATAGGCCTGGTTCGGCAATTCTTAAGTTAAAAATAACACCCTGTTGTCTAAGATAAACGTTTAATATCTTCACTAATACTAAGTTACAAAGGTGTTAGAAACTCGGTACAAGAGAACAAATGTTAACAAATTGTAATCTGGCGACGTAGCGCTCTCCGCTATAAGTTCTCTCGCACTGCCAACAAAAACGATCCAACCTGCCGTCGGTCGGCGCGCTTAGAGCGGCCCGCCGCGCCATCCTTGCGACGTTGTCACTCGTTTGCAAAAGTCCTGCAATATAAACTGAACATCGCGCCCACCTTGAAAGCTCGCACTTTCAACCACGCACAACACTAAAACTTAGTTCATAGGAAGGGGGCAGATCTTCGCAAAAGAACGTCTAATGTTTCCTTTCTTCGTCCTTATGGTGGCTACTCGAGGTACACCATCAGCACCTGGATGGAGGGACTCAATCCTACCCAGGGACCACTTGCATGGGGGTAGACCATCTTCTTTCATTACCACCAAGTCATTGACCTTAAGGGAGGCATAATTGCTGCGCCATTTCAACCGCTGCTGCAATTCGGATATATATTCCAGACACCATCTTGACCAGAAATGTTGCTGGAGTTTCTGGATGTGTTGAAAATGTGACAATCTGTTGTCGGCAATTGTAGTAACATCTGGATCAGCAACCGACATCATGGGACGGCCGATGAGAAAGTGGGAGGGCGTCAAAGGTATATAATCGGAGGGTTCACTCGAGAGAGGAGACAAGGGACGTGAATTTAAAGCTGCCTCAATCTGAACCAATAAAGTGTAAAATTTCTCGAAAGTCAAAGAAGCGTTACTTGCAATGCGCTTGAAATGAAATTTTGTGGATTTCACCCCTGCTTCCCATAGACCGCCGAAATGGGGTGAATGGGGTGGTATAAAAGACCAAGAAATGCCTTCATTTTCAAGAGATTCAGTTAAATTATCCGCATTAGTTTGTAAGAAATTACCTAACTCCCTCAACGCATTATTGGCTCCCACAAAATTACTTCCGTTATCTGAGTACACTCGAGCAGGTTTACCCCGGCGTGAAACAAATCGTCTTAGTGATGCTAAAAAGGCTTCGGTACTAAGGTCTGAGACAAGCTCTAAATGAATAGCCTTAGTTGTGAAGCAGACGAATAAGCAAATATAAGCCTTGCTTTCCTTGTAGCCACGACCTTGCCTATCTCGAATTAGAAATGGTCCCGCATAATCAATTCCTGTTGTAAAAAATGGCGGAGCTGGTGTTATTCGTTCACTGGGTAAATGTCCCATCACTGGATTAATAATTTGTGGATTCGCCCTGAAACATTGAACACATTTATGGAAAATTTTACGAGATAAATTACGACCTCCAATAGGCCAAAACCGGTTACGAATACTAGCTAACAGCAATTGTGGTCCAGCGTGTAGGAGCAAGAGATGTTCTCTTTGAAACAACAGCCTTGTTAGCTGATGTTTTGACGATAAAATAATTGGATGTTTCTTGTCAAACTTGAAATTTGAATTATTAAGCCTACCTCCTACCCTAAGAACTCCATCCTCATCCATAAACGGATTAAGTTTAGAAAGCTTGCTATTTTTATTAATCGTTTTCCCTTTACCTAGCAAGATGAGTTCGGTTTTAAAAGTATCTTGTTGAGACATTTTTACAAGGTATAAAAATGAACGTTTTATCTCGTTGTGTAATAAAGGACCAAAAATCCTGGAGGGCGAAGGCCTTAGCAAATTTTCCTTAAATCGAAAGCAGTATGCTACTACACGCTGTAATCTATTTAGATTTGAATAATCGTTAACGTTAATTAAAGGTTTTACAGCTTGCATAGCATGGGCTTCAACAATTGTTTTTCGTAATTCGGGTAATATGCCACTTTCTGATATTTGATGTGTAGGCCACAAGGTTTCGTCAAATCTTAACCACTGCGGGCCCGACCAATAAATGTCTAATGAAATGAGATCTATAGGTTTGACACCTCGGGATATATGGTCCGCGGGATTATCGAGGTTGGTACATGTCTCCACTCAGAAATCCCAGTGAGTTCTTGAATATTCATAACTCGATTACCAACAAAGACTTGTAATGAGCTAGGAGACATGTTTAACCATCCCAAGACAATAGTGGAGTCACACCAATAAAAGATTTTGTCAATGCGCATTTTTAAGGAAATTTTAATTTTGTCCATTAAACGTGCAAGTAACAATGCGGCATTGAGCTCTAAACGCGGAATGGTTTGTGTTTTTAAAGGTGCAACTTTAGATTTCGCGGCAATAAGTTGTATACAAATGTCACCCTTTTTGTCTTGTGATTTCATGTAAACGCATGCACCATATGCATGAACGGATGCGTCAGAAAATCCGTGGAGTTCAGTTCGAATTGCGCCTTGGCACATCACTTGTCTTGTTATTTTAAGTTCGTTTAAGCAAGTTAGTTGGTCACGAAACTGGAGCCATCGTGTATGTAAAGATTGTGGTAAGGAATTGTCCCATCCGAGCCTTTCAAGCCATATGTCACGTAAAATGATTTTGGCTAGAATGACAGTACCGCTAAGCAAACCTAACGGATCAAAAATCTGTGATATATCGGATAAGACCGTACGCTTTGTAATGTGTGTATTAACATTTATACCGATTTTGTAAGAAAGGTAATCACCTTGCCCATTCCAAAGCAACCCTAAGGTTTTTGTATTTTCATTCGCGCCTAAATTTATGAAATCGTTTTCGCTGGAAGTTTCAATGTGACGTAAAATTTCATTGTTATTTGACATCCACTTACGCAGATGAAAACCCGATTTTTGCAAAATGTTTGAAACATCGTTTGCTAGATTTACCGCGGTTTTAAGGTCATCAGATCCCGTAAGTAAATCGTCGACGTAGAAGTCCTCAAGGATAACACGAGATGCATCAGGATAAAGTGAGTTGGCTTCAATACCTATCTGATGAAGACAGCGGATCGCTAAGTATGAAGCTGACTTAGTTCCGTATGTTACGGTTTGTAGTTCGTATACGTCAATAGGTTTAGTACTGTCTTCACGCCATAAAATTCGCTGTAAACAAGTTTGTGCAGGTTGTACCTTGCACATCCTGTACATTTTTTCTACGTCTGCGGCAATGACAAACTTATGTTTTCGAAAACGTATAAGAATCGAAATTAAATCAGACTGTAAGGTTGGTCCAGCCATCTGAATATCGTTAAATGAAAGACCGGTAGTAGTAACACAAGACGCGTCGAAAACTACGCGAAGCTTAGTGGTCAAACTATCCTCTTTTATAACACCATGATGCGGCATGTAATAAGAGGGTTTCGTATGTTCGGTTATGTCGACCTTACACATATGTCCTAAAGATCGATATTCGTCAATAAATTTAAAATATTTATTTTTGAAATCCTTGTTGCGCTCGAACTTACGCTCTAAGGCTAAAAAACGTTTATGTGCGCTATCGTAAGAATCGCCCAAATGTTCCGGACTATTCAACAAAGGTATAGTAACTAAAAACCGACCGTCTGCGTCACGCGTAAAAGTTTGTAAGAAATGTTTTTCGCAAGCTTTCTCTTCAAGGGACATTGGCTTTACCCCGGAAAAATCTTCAATCTCCCAGAAGCGACAAAGTTGTTGATCAATGTCTAAATTTTTAACGAGGTTGCATTGCACCGTATTATTAGACTCGCCCTGTATAACACCTGAGATAACCCAACCAAATTTTGTTTTTTGTAAGTAGGGCCCTTTGCTACCTAGCTTAACCTGACCCACGCAAAGAATGTCCCAGAAACAATCTGCGCCAATAAGCAAATCGATTTCGCCCGGTATGTCGAAGTGAGGATCTGCCAGTTGAATATTTTCTGGTATTTTAAGTAATTCTTTGTTGATCCTAAAGTTTGGTAACGTACCGGTTATTTGTGGAACTATTAAGCACGAAATTTGTAGGCTAAACTGGTTAATCTTAGACCTTGCTAGAACAAAACACTTGCCTTTACATTCTGAGTGTGTTTCGTTAATGCCACTTACCCTTATATCGGCAGAAAGTAAATTAAGATTCAACTTAGAAGCAAAATGTTCAGTAATGAAACTACTTTGCGAGCCAACATCCAGCAAAGCTCTGGCTGTACGTGGTTTTTTATTGCAGTCAAGCACGGTTATTAAAACTGTCGAAAGAAGTACTTGGGAGCTTGTAGTCTCATTACATGAAGCCAAATTAATGCTTTCTTGTTGAGGCTCTGCATTAGCCTGAGAGCTGTCGCTATCTCTGTCGTCAGAATGTAAAAGCGTGTGATGTTTGCTCCTGCATTTTTTACAGGGACCAGAAAAACATTGTCGATACGAATGACCTGATTTTAAGCAATTTAAACACATACGTTTATTTTTTAACTGCTCGATTTTGTCAATTAAATTTAGCTTTAAGAAATCAGGACACGCTGAAATGTAGTGGTTTTTATTGCAAAAAGCACATTTTAGAGTTTTTTGAAAATTATTGTTGCTATTGTTAGCAACAAACGATTTAATCCTTTTATCGTGTTTGTAATTATGTTTTTCAGTGTTGAAAATATTACCCTTACTTTGTTCTAGAGATTCTAAAAGGTCCGCTCTCTCCTTTAAAAATGTAGATAAATTATCTAAAGTGGGCGTTTTAAAAGTAGATTTTAGTTGCTCCCACTTTCTAAGAGTAATGTTATCTAGTTTGGTCGTAACTAAGTAAATTATTAAAGTATCCCACGCCTCAGTGGGTTCATTTAAAGTTTTGAGGGCTCTAAGATGTTTGGCAACACTGTCAACTAATTTTCGTAGGGAGCTTGACGACTCGGTAGAAATTTTAGTAATATTAAAAAGCGATTTAACGTGATTTTGTATTAAAATTCTACTGTTATTAAAACGATTGCAAATTAATTCCCAAGCATTTTCGTAGTTTGAACTAGAAATTTCCAAACTAGCAATTATTTCAAGGACACTGGAGCCTAAATAAGACCGCAAGTAATGAAATTTTTGAATGGCGGAGAGCGCAGAATTTTTATGAATTAGGGATTCATATGTGTCTCTAAACTCTAACCATTTATCGTATTCGCCATTATAAGTCATTATTTCGATTACTGGAAGTTTAACACCGCTAGTACCCGTGCTACCGTTTTGTATAATTGAAATATTAGAGGCCGCCCCGTGCGCAACAGAACCCCCCGTTGATGAAGCACGACTACCACCAGCGCCGCCATCGGAATGTGTAAATGAAGTATTCGAAATAAGAAATCTTTTAGACCTGGCAACAGCGCTAAAGAAAGAAGCCTCGAAATTTTCCCGTTCTTTATATTCTGTCTCGGGTGTACTCTCGACTAAGGCCTCAATTTGACCTTGTATGTCTTCAAAATCGTCAATAAGGCATTGAAATCGTTCAGAACGTTGCTCTACTTCTAAAAATACGTTCTGATCATCAATATTGTAATTAGAGTAGCTTGTTTCGAGATTTGCAATAAATTTTTCGAAATTCGTGAGTTTTGCTTTGACTGAACCCCTTTTCCGTATTAACACGTCCATGTTAAATTATTTACAGTACTAAAATTACCGCAGGGCAATGTAAAAAATAAAAATGTAAATAATTAGCAAGTAAAACAACACACAAGTAATTCTTTATTGGTTCAATCTTAGCCAGCTCTAAATTTATGCACTAGGAAGCGAAATAAAGGAATAATATGGAAAGGACCCACCTGACAACTGTGTAATTCGTTCACCACGGGAGCCGCCTTCCAATCGTCCTCGAAACCACAACTGCAAGCTGCGAAATATCCCGGTAGAAGGATCAAATGTTGGTGTTTATTTGGTGGACTGTATAGGCCTGGTTCGGCAATTCTTAAGTTAAAAATAACACCCTGTTGTCTAAGATAAACGTTTAATATCTTCACTAATACTAAGTTACAAAGGTGTTAGAAACTCGGTACAAGAGAACAGATGTTAACAAATTGTAATCTGGCGACGTAGCGCTCTCCGCTATAAGTTCTCTCGCACTGCCAACAAAAAACGATCCAACCTGCCGTCGCGTCGGTCGGCGCGCTTAGAGCGGCCCGCCGCGCCATCCTTGCGACGTTGTCACTCGTTTGCAAAAGTCCTGCAATATAAACTGAACATAGTAACAGCAAAAAATACCATACTTACTGGGTGATTTACTCCAATCAGCTGATTTTGACGTTGAGTCTAGTGATTTTTGTTTTTGAACTAGCCTGATTCATGTAAGCCAACACAAAAATGTTAGCTTGGACAAACTATAGAGGGTTATGAAAATAAGTTAATCTGTTAAAACCGGGAAATCTATTATTAATATAATTGTAAGTAGTAACAGCAAAAAATACCATACTTCGCTCTGAGCTTCTGTCAATCCATAAAATATCTGTTACTTTTAAATATTTGGTATTTTCCACATTTTTTCTAACGCTTCTCTTTTTTAGGTCAGTGGTAAGAGATGTCGAGAAGATGAGCACTACATCCAGATGATAATGGACGCCAATGCCCAAAGTCACAAGATGATTATTATGGACGCCAGACCGACCGCTAACGCTATAGCGAATAAAGCGAAAGGAGGAGGGTAAGTTAAGGACAAAACTGCGACAAAGAACTGCTGTTACAGAACTGGCCAAGGTACAGAGACTTGCTTGCTTAGCTATAACAGGAGCAATTAAAACAACCCCAACAGCAGCCATGGAATGTCTCTTGGACCTTCCACCACTTAACCTCATAGTGATGGGAGAGGCAAGAATGAGCTACTTCCGACTGCAACAAAAACCAACTGGTGTCTACGCTAGTTTGGGACACAACAACATTTAAAGTCAGGTTGGCGGCAACATCCTGGACGAGAGAACAGACCAGATGATTGCCCAATACTCATTCAACAAAAACTTCGAGGTAAAAATTCCAGATCGAAGTGAGTGGCAGCAACCCGATCTCCCCGGCACGATTGGGGACATCATTCGGTATACGGATGGTTCCAAAACCAAGCAGGGATCTGGAGCGGGCGTGTACAGTGAAATGAGGAATTCACAATTCTCCATTCCACTAGGAACACACAGTACTGTATTTCAAACAGAAATATATGCTTTACTGCACTGTGCAAAAGAACATAACAGGAGAGCTTATAAAAACAAGCGGATCTGCATAATAACAGACAGCCAAGCCTCACTGGGGGCACTAGTAAACCCCAAGGTAACGTCTAAGCTGACATGGGAATGCCAAAAAAAACTGGAAGTCCTGAGAGAACGCAACAGAGTAACCCTCTTGTGGGTACCAAGACATTCGGGAATAGAAGGCAACGAAAAAGCGGATGAGCTAGCGAGACAGGGATCATCTACAGCATACTTTGGACCAGAATCTGCCCTTGGAGTAACCAAAACCACAGCACGAGGGCAAACCAGGTAATGAATCCGAAACAAAAACGAGGAATACTGGAGAAACCTCAGTAGAATAAGAGGCCCATCCAAAAAAACGAAAGAAGAACTACTTAGACAAAGTAGGAAAAGACTTTGCATAACAGTAGGGTTGCTAACAGGGCATGATAACCTAAGAAGACACCTACACAAGATAGGCTCATACAATTGCAGAATGTGCGACGAGGGGGAAGAAACAGCCAACCATATTCTGTGCGAATGTAAAGCATTGAATCACAAAAAACGGACATTATTTGGGCAACCGGAAATGAACCAACCAGTCTCGGGTTTATACAGACTTGTAGAAGGAACAAGACTAATGGGAGGATTGGTATAAAAAATAATGGGAGATTAGATACAAAAAACCCACGAGGCTGCGCTGCTTCCGGTAGTGAATCAAGATGGCTCCTAGGGAAGAAGAAGAAGAAGAAGTTAGGGACAAGATCAGTGGCGGGTAAATTGGGACTAAAGGTGTTTTGATTAAAAAATTACAGTGTTCGATTAAAACCACACTTGGTACTTTTTTCCATTTTAGGATGTTCGTTTTTTTATTTTGACAGAGAATCTTCGCGTTTCAGGACAATTCTTGTAATTTTTGTGATTAACATCTTTGAATGTTATAATTAACCTTGTAGGTGGGGTGTCATATTATAATCAGACATCCTGTACTTGTTGACTGGTGGTTGGAATAAAAGTTTTTTGCGTCATTACTAAATAAATTAAAGAAAACCGAGAGTATAATTAAATTTAACTGTTTTACCGACCTGAATAAATATCATTATGGTCTTTATACACGGCTGACAAACCACATTCTTGGGTGCAGAGATTTCCAGTGTGATAAAAGGAGCTTTTATCGCACTGCTATTTTAATAGGCAAAGGCTTGAGCGAAATAAAGAGAGACAAAAATCGTGCTGTGGCCGATTCCCTTTCTACCGGCCCAATAATAAGAGGGGAATTCCTCGAGCAGATGGCGACGGCACTAGACTAGGCAGTATCAGCAAGACCCCGGACCACTGCCGGATTTAAGCATAGGCAACATAGGCAGTTGCATAGGGCCGCCACCACACCACAAAAAAATTACATTAAATCAATAAAGGCTCAGTAGAAACAAGAAAATAATAAGTTTTGTTACACATAGTTAGACGAAATTTTTTTTTCTTTGAGCAGTGAAAGTTAACGTCTAAAAATCTTTGAGATCAAGCAGCACAAAATATGAACACAACCTTTTGCGCATTCTACCGCGACGCGCTAGACCAATAGCAACAGCGGAAAATGGCGTGTCACACATTTTTACCATTAAAAAACCAGACTTTTCCCATTGAGAAAGTGAGTGAGACGCGTTTATGAAGCTATAGAGCGCGTCTCCCTCCCTCCCTCTATGGAAAATGACATGCCGCCCGCCGCGCCACCGCTCCGCTCCACGTACATATGCACCTCGCTCGACATAAATAGACTGGTTTTTTCTATAAACATAAACAGTTGAGTATCACTATGAAGAATTTGAACATAACAGAAGAGATTAGCTATAAGAGATGGATGTATGAATGGTTGTGTAAAAACAATATAAAAGAGTGCTTTCCCAACGTTGAGGTAATTCTGAGAATTTATCTCATACTAATGGTAACAAATTGTCAACAAACTGAAGCTTATAAAAAATAAACTCCGAAGTTCCATGGCCGAGAACAGATTAAATATTCTGGCTCTCCTTAGTTAAGAGAGTGGTGTTTTGGGGGAAATAGATTTCGACGATATTATCGATACGTTTATTAATATGAAAATCAGACGAAAAATAGTTTAGCTTGTAGGTATCTCTAGTTTAATTTTAAATAAATTTTTTGTAAGCCAACTTATTTAGTTGCTCTTTTCTTTAACTTGACCTTCTTCTTCTTCTTCTTCTTCCTGGGAGCCGTCTTTCACTACCGGAGGCAGCGCAGCCTCTTGGACTTTTTGTGCCTAATCTCCTATTGTCTTTTATACCAATCCTCCCATTAGTCTTGTTTCTTCTACAAGTCTGTATAACCCCAAGACTGGTTGGTTGATATATTCCTGTGGGCTCATTTTTGATTGCCCAAATAATGCCTGTCTTTTGTGATTCAATGCTTCACATTCGCACAGGATATGGTAGGCTGTTTCTTCCCCCTCGTCGCAAATTCTGTAACTTGGGTCCCCATTGAATGAGCCTATCTTGTGTAGGTGCCCTCTTAGGTTATCGTGCTCTGTTAGCAACCCTACTGTTATGCGAAGTCTTTTCCTACTTTGTCTCAGTAGTTCTTTTGGATGGGCCTCTTATGAAGCCCTTTCCATATCTTATTCTCCCGAGGTTCTCCCAGTATTTCTTGTGTTTGTTTCGGATCCATCCCCTGGTTTGCCCTCCTGCTGTGGTTTTGGTCACTCCAAGGGCAGGTTCTGGTACAAAGCATGGTGTAGATGATCCATGTCTTGCTAGCTCATCCGCTTTTTCGTTGCTTTCTATACCCGAATGTCCTGGTACCCACAGGAGAGTTACCCTGTTGCGTTCTCCCAGGACTTCCAGTTCTTTTTGGCATTCCCATGTCAGCTTGGACGTCATCTTGGGGTTTACTAGTGCCCCTAGTGACGCCTCGCTGTTGTTTTTGTAAGCCCTCCTGTTATTTTCTTTTGCACAGTGCAGTAAAGCATATATTTCTGTTTGAAATACAGTACTGTGTGTTCCTAGTGGAATGGAGAATTGTGAAACTAGCGTAGACATCAGTTGGTTTTTGTTGCAGTCGGAAGTAGCTCATTCTTGCCTCTCCCATCACTATGAGGTTAAGTGGTGGAAGGTCTAAGAGACATTTCATGGCTGCTGTTGGGGTTGTATTAATTGCTCCTATTATATCTAAGCAAACAAGTCTCTGTACCTTGGCCAGTTCTGTAACAGCAGTTCTTTCTCGCATTTTTGTCCACCATACCAGTGATAAACCACATTTGGTTTAAGGCGCCATGTTTTCTCATAAGAACGTCTGATTAACATAACAGTCATCTCCGCTTTCTTTCTTGTTTTCTGAAGATGTTGGTTCCAGGTAAGTTTAGAGTCTAGGATGACACCCAAATATTTTACCTCTCCTACAATCTTGATTGCTTCACCTCGTAGGTTCAGGGGTCCTAAGCCCTCTAGATTTCTCCTTTTGGTGAAGGCAACTATGGCTGATTTGGAGAGGTTTATGTCTTGTATAATATATAATATGTATAACTTGACCTTAATAAAACCTTTCAACAGTTAACCACAAACGATTTAAGCGCCTCCACCACATGCTCTGCCTATGGGCCGCCGAAGTCTAAATCCGGCGCTGCCCCGGACGCATTATTATAAGTAACCGACAATCCGTGCATTCGCAATTTCCGGTGCGAGCCGATTGACAAAGTATTAAGAAACCGACGAGTGAGATTTACTTGTCGGCTACATAATTGTTTGTTGAAGGCACGTGGCACAGAAGATTACATTGTTTTGTCTTAATTTTTATAAATTATATCAATAATATTTCGAACATAATTTTACAACGGAATTTTCTGACAGTGTGCAATACAAAAAGATAACCGATAATGCCTACAAATTTAACACGGATCATGTTTTCAAAAATTTAACTTATGACCCTATTAATTTTATCCCAGCAGTAACGACACACCTCGATAATGCTAGCAAGTATGGGATATCCATTCCTGCTTTGCTGAGTGGACTTCACACTTATTTTAAGTCGCACATTCACATTACAGGAGAGGAAAAGTAAGATTTTTATAAGCATTTAAATCAGAACACGCCTACATTTTTGATTACCCAGGCACACAAAAAAAAAGTTCTGAACCAGATATGTGAAGTACCTTCCGATATGTTTTTCGGTGCGCTATAAACGAATCCGAAGTCAGAATTTACCCATCACCCTTAGATTTTGCCCCAGCACCCTCCCCAAGGGGCAACATTTTATTCGTTTGGAAAAGATATAAGTAATAAATATGTGAAAATACGTTTTTTGATGTTGTAAAAACGAATATGAAGTTAGAATGTACCCATAACCCTTGAATTTAACCCTAGCAACCCCCATCAACCCCTAGCATCACCCAGAAACCACCCGAAAGATAAAATTTTATTTTATTAGAGAAATTAAAATAAATATCTGACAATATATTTTTTGGTGTTCTAAAAATGAACATAAAGTCAGAATTTACCTATCATTCTTACATTCTGCTCCAGCAACCCCTAGCAACTCCCCCTTCTTAATGGGTAAAACTTTATTCACTTAGAATAGTTGTAATAAATATCGGACAATACGTTGTTTGGTGTACTAAAACCGTTAGATATTTATTTTAATTCTTCAAATAAAATAAAATTTTAGCCCTTTGGATGCTGGGGATTGCTAGGGTTAAATTCAAGGGTTATGTGTAAATTCCAATTTCATATTCGTTTTAAGCACGCTATAAAACGTATTGTCAGATATTTATTATATCTTTTCCAAATGAATAAAATGTTGACCCTTGGGAGGGGGTGGGGGGATGCTAGGGCAAAATCTAAGAGTGATGAGTAAATTCTACCTTCATATTGGTTTTTAACACGCCAGAAAAACGTATTGTCATGTATTTTCCAAATGAATAAAATTTTGACCCTTGGGAGGGGGTGGGGAATGCTGAGGCAAAATCTAAGGGTGATGAGTAAATTCTATCTTCATATTGGTTTTTAACACGCCAGAAAAACGTATTGTCAGATATTTATTATGTATTTTCCAAATGAATAAAATTTTGACCCTTCGGGGGGTGCTGGGGGGTTGCTGGGGCAAAATCTAAGGGTGATGGGTAAATTCTGACTTCGGATTCGCTTTTGGCGCACCGAAAGACATGCCGGAAGGTACTTCACATATCTGGTTCAGAACTTTTTTTTGTGTGCCTCTGTTATTGATTGGCGGTTGAATTTACAAATTTAAATGCGTAAAAAAACGGTTTTGTGAAATTTTCGAGATACTACAGTTTTGTTCGGGATGTGCGAAGTATAAGCACAATTAACTTAATATTGTAACAAAAGGGGGGTAAAAAAGTAACTTAAGAAGAAACATATTAAGAATTCTACTTTTACGACCGAGTGATGATCGCGTTGTTAAATTTAGCAATGGACTTAGCAGTTTAGAATGTTTAATAAAACGTCATTGTCAGTGTTATTTAATGATTTTAGTAGACAACCTGTCAAAATCTGACATTTTGTTAAACATTCTAAACCGTTGTCAACTTAGCAAATTGTTAAAAGTTAACAACGGTTTAGAATGTTTAACAAAATGTCAGATTTTAACAGGTTGCCTACTAAAATCATTGAATAACAATGACAATGACGTTTTGTTAAACATTCTAAACTGTTAAGTCCATTGCTAAATTTAACAACGCGATCATCCCTCGGCCGTTAGTGTAATATACTACTAATAGATAGGCGTTTGTATTAATCATTGTGTTTTATCAAGTTATTACTGCAAGAATAGACATGTCTATGTGGCCAGTCAGGCTGAATCATCAGTTACTAAATATTATATACATATATGTACCCGACAAATAAGCCTGAGTCGTCGGTTACTTAATATCACAATAATCGGGTCGTCTCGGAAATTTGGAAATAAATGAATTGTCGGCTACTTATAATTATGCGCCCCGGACGTTAAAGGAGTGGTTGTCAATCGTATTTTTTGGAGATTTTTTACGTTTGCAGTCATGTTAATCACTGTTGTATTAAATACAACAGTAATTATAAGGTTGTTGAATTTTTATCAGACCTAAGCCTAAAAACAAAATAAAAACTGCTATTCTAAAAAAAATAAAGTCATAAGTGCGGAATAAATACAAATGATATTTTTTAGTTACGAATCTGAAGACGCCTATCAGAATGCCGAACTCGTATTTTTGGACATTCACAATATTCACGTGATGAGGGAATCGTTAAGAAAGTTGAAAGAACTCGCTTATCCTAATATAGACGAAACGAAATGGTTAAGTGGAGTGGAATCAACGTATTGGCTGAAGCATATTAAGTGTATATTGGCAGGAGCAGTTAGAATTGTAGATAAGGTACGTAGTTAATTTCTCTCTAGCATAGCTGGGTAGGAATCAAATTCTTTTTAAATTAAATCCAGGAATCGATTACTTTTTAAAAATAGAATCCGTGATCCGGATTCGTTATATAATTTTAAAATGATCCGGAATCGATTCCTTTTTGGAAGGCCCCGATTCCAAAAGGAAGCTATTCCGTATATCTGTAATATGAGACAAATTCGTTTATAAAAAAAAAAATTTTCCCATTTTGCCTTTTTTTAAAAAAACCCCCCCTTTTTGGTTTTGAAAACCAAAAAAATTTGGGGTTTTTAAACCAACCCCTTTCCCCCCTTTTTTTTTTAAATAATTTTTTTTTTTTTTAAAAAAAGGAAAAAATTTTCTTTCCCTTTTGGCCCAAAAAAAATTTAAAAATTTTTAAATTTTTTAAAAATAATTTGGGTTTTTTTTTAAAAAAAAAAAAAAAATTTTTTTTGGAAAAAAAGGGATTTAAAAAAAAAAAAAATTTTGCTTTTTTGGGGGAAAAAAAACCAAAAAACTTTTTTTTAAAAAAAAAAAAGGGGTTTTTTTTTTTAAAAAGGGCCCCCAAAAAAAAATTTTTAAAAAAATTAAAAAAAGGGGGGTTAAATTTTTTTTTTTTTTAAAATTTTGGGGGGAAAGTTAAAACCCAAAATTTTTTTCCAAATTTTTTAAAAATTTTTTTTAAAAAAAGGGGGGGCCCTTTTTTTTTGGGGGAAAAATTTTTTAAAAAAAAAAAAATTTTTTTTGGGGTTTTGGTTAAAAAAAAAAATTTAAAAAAGGAATTTAAAAAACCTTTTTTTAAAAAAAAAACCCTTTTTTTTAAATTTTTTAAAAAAAAAAAAAAATTTTTTTTTTTTTAAATTTTTTTTTTTTTTAAAAAAAAAAAAAAATTTTTTTTTTTTTTAAAAAATTTTAAAAAAAAAAAAAAAAAAACCCTTTAAATTTAAAAAAAATTTCCAAAAAAAGGAAAGGAATCCCTTTTCCCCCTTTTTTTTTTTCGAAAAAATAAAAAAAAGTTCCAAATTTTTTTAAAAAATTTCTTAAAAAAAAAAAAAAATTTTTTTTTCCCCAAAAAAACCCCCCTTTTTAAAAAAAGGGTTTTTTTTTAAAAATTTTTTAAAAAAAATTTTTTCCCCAAACGGGCTTTTAAAAATTTTTGGGGGGGGGGGTTTTTTTTTTTTTTGGGGCGGGTTTTTTTTAAAAAAAATTTTCCCCCCTTTTTTTTTTAAGGGAAAAAAAACCCCCTTTTTAAAACCCCCCCCGGTTTAAAAAAAAATTTTTTTTTTAAAATTTTTTTTTTTTTTTAAAAAAAAAAAATTTTGGGGGTTTTTCTTTTTTTAAAAAAAAAGGGGGAAAAAAAAGGGGGGTTTTTTAAAACCCCCTTTTTTATCACTGTATGGTTAACCTTATAGAGCATTTCTGGAACCAAGTAAAATCAAAGATCGCAGCAGAAAATGTTATACCTACTTTAAGTCCCAGTGTTATAAATTTGATAAAACGTAATTACTAACATACCATGAAATCTAAAAATTCAGTACAGCGTTAATATTATAAAATTGAGGACTTACATTTCCATACAAAAAACAGCATAAATCCTATTGTAATTAATTTCAATGATGACGCTGATAGTGAAACAGAATTAGATTTATATTTAAAATTGTAAAAATGTAATTATGTATAGATAATATAATTATAAATTTATTAAAACTTTGCATATATTTAATTTCTTAATGTAATTTTTAAGATTATACCTGATTTAAACAATAAAATTATAAATTTTAATACCTACTGATCCGCAGTTTTATTGTTGTTTAAAATCCATAAATGAAGGAAAAAGCTAACACGCATACTTTGAGACAAACTATACTTGAAAATGGGTGTGCTAAACATTTCTTGGAAAAAAGTATTTTAATAACTTTCTAAAGAAACGCAAAATAAGCATTCTTATCGATGCAAGCAAAATTATAAAAAATGTTGACTTGCGTAATTTTTTGTTTTTTTAATATCTAAAAAAACCCTTGAAATTGCGCCGACCCAAGATAAAATAAAATTAAAATAATTGGGAAATTTTTGGTATAAATTTATATTTCAGAATAACTCTTTCATTATTTATGACGTATTCTATAAATATTACATTGAGTTTTTTTTTTTAGGTGGAAAACCACAAAACTTCCGTCCTAGTCCACTGTTCCGACGGGTGGGACAGAACCGCACAGTTAACAGCTTCTTGTCAATGTTGATGCTGGATCCGTATTATCGGACCATCAAGGGCTTCGAGGTGTTAATTGAGAAAGAGTGGTTATCGTTTGGACACAAATTTCAACAGGCTGAAGGTTTTTTGTTATTTTTTTAATGAGATAATAGGCGTCAGTGACGTAAGCAACTTAGTCGACCGACGAGATCTGGCCAGTAATGAATCCGCCGACCTTGTTCGTGAACGATCTGACGGTCGCGTCCAGACAGACGAACATACTTAGTCAGCCATTTGTCAAAACGATCGGTTCCTGAACCTACGCCGTCTTTTAAGTAGTTGGCAGATATTTTATATTTTGAGCATGTCAAGTAGTATGACTTAGTATTTTAAGTCATTCAGGCACTTTAGTCGGTGAACCGTAGCGGTATAAAATGGAGAAAAAATTGCTCTAATGGGTTAAGACATGACTTTTAGAACGAGGAAATATAAGGTGCTACGTTTTAGTATGAATTGAGACAATTTTTTTAATTCATATGCTTTCCTTTTTAAATTATTTATATAGGTAGGTGGCTTTTAAAGTGAGCTTTGCATCACACCCTTTCCACCGCGACCGATCGGTCTATTGTGCTTCCACACCTTTTACATTTCTCCCACCAGGTCCAGCTCCTAATAAATCTGATGATCCTGTTAGGAGAAAGATCTTTTACCTCCCGACAACAAGGTGTCATTGCCGAGGATTGCGAATCTTGTCAAAGCCATTGCTGGGTACGAACACAGTATGTGTTCGCCGATTCAATCCTCTCCTCCATGCACATGCGGAATTCGGTGTCTTCCGCTAGGCCGATCTTGTGTATGTGGTTTTCTTAATCTGCAGTGTCCCAAGCAGTCCCACTAGAGTTTTAAGGTATATCCTTGATTGCTCCAGAAGTCCTACTCATAATGTTGCCTCGTGGCTTATATGCCATTGGAGGTTCGAGACCCGGAAGTCCATGCCAGTACTGAAATTTTCTCTTTGTGTCCAAGCTGATATAAACTGCTTGTATGTGTTCCATAAGATAGCCTCGATGACCGGTTCAGGCCCTATGAATTTTGCTCCCCGGCTCCCCCTCGGCAAGGAGGTCTGCGGATTCATTACCTCTAGGTCAGGTGTGTCCAGGTATCCACAGTAGTGTAACCTTATTGTTTTGGACTCCAGTTTGGTCAGCGCATCCTTGCAATTCCAGGCGGTTTTCAAATTGCACCGTGGCTGGATTTAAGAGCCTTAGGAGCTATGAGACTATCGGAGAATATTTTAATTGTCTTACGTGTGCACTGCCGATCAATCCTCAGTGATCTAGCACATCTCAATAGCAATGCTCTCTGCTGAAATATGGTTGCGAGAGTGCCCAGGCCAGCGAAAACTCTGCCCTCGGCCTCTGTCCATATTCAGCCCAAAACCGTCCTTGGTTTTGGAGCCACTTTAGTGTCCTAACAGATGTCAGCCTCGGGAGCAGGTCGGTCGTTTTTCGACCCAACCTCCCTCGTGGGTAGACTACACTCAGGCTGGTTGTAACTGCTGCTGTAGGCATTAAGTTCTATGCATTCCCAGTCTGTCACAGGCCAGGACATTCCTGAGGAGACTGGTGTTTAATTTTTTACAAACATGGTCACTCCTTATACAACTCTATAAACTGTTAATATTTCTTTTGTCCACTCCATTTTTCCAAAATTTGTCCCAGCGTGCTTAAATCTTAAAATATCAGATTTTTTTTAGTAGTCATAAGCAATTAAAACACCGAGAAAACAGCAATAAATATTTATTTCTAAAAAACTCCCAAATTCACAACAATGCCAACAATAAACAATATCAACAATAAATAACAGTCATCAAGGTTCTTTTACTCGTCATCGACCTCACTATGACACTCAGAGTCACATAATTTTGACGTCACCAGAAGGCCGTTCGTTCTATTCTGGAAGCCTGCCTGGTGTTTTTTCTATGACGTCACAACCCAGCAGAAAATTTCAGCATGAATATGATTGCCCTGTTTAAAAATATTTATAGTTCTCATACCTATATCTCTAATGTAAAATATTAGGTTTTTCAACCAACATTTTTTTTTATTTTGGCATTTTTTGCGAAAATAAAACTAATTGGCTTTTAAAAGTTTTCGAAATGCGTCTTTTTTTATGAGAAATCCATGTCTCGGTATATTTGCCTTAAGAGTTTCTTTAACCCACAGTGTTCCTAAAAAATCTGATTAGTATATTGTTAAGTTATCATTTTAAATAAATTTTAAAATGGTGTTTTTATTCCATATTATCAGTACATTATTAGAACCAAAATGCTTAATTCTTGCTATATATTTATAGTGTAGTTAATTTAAAAGTAATTTTGTAGAGATTTTCACTCAACGACATCTTGTGACCAATTTCGATCTATTTCAGATCCTATCAGACAAGCTAGTCGAAGGCGAATATCTATAAAAATCCTAGTATTGGTAAATAAGTTAGTGACACTGTAGGTTGTAGGAGTATGCTTTCCTTGGGCTTTCAAAGTAGATGGCTCAGACATCTGGTACCCGTTCATGTTTTAGCACATACCATATTTTACATACCTGTTTTGTCCTATATAAATGTTCTGTTAATAGTACGGGGTTGCCATCTCTTAAATTTGGTAAACCTTTTTTATTTATTCTCTTTGACTTGTGTTAAATTTAGTAATTTTTTTATCATCACTTAAATGGACCTAACAAAACAGAATCTTATTATAGTTTTGAATACAATTTGTTTCAATAATCATTTTTTTTATTCTTACACAAAACACAAATTATTGATATACGCCGTTATGAAACAAAAACCCTTATAAAACTAATGAGTTGACGAAATCGTACAGGTCTCTGTACTCTAGGCATCGTAACCAACTTTGTAGCATAACGTCAAGAACCAAAATTCGCCAAATTTGGATGTTTATCATGGCTGCAAAATTTATTTTTAGATTGTTGGTGAATTCTTAAAGCAGTATAAAACTGAAACTTAGATCGATAAGGCTTCAAATCACCCATTGTTATTTTCAGTAAGATAAATAAATTCACCAAATTTTATTAAAATAAACCATTTAAACTGGGTTTTCGGATTTCTATGTCACTTAGTATATTAGCCCCATCATAAGCATAAACCTTATTTTTTAAATAACCCCACAAAAGAAATCATTAGGAGCAAGGTCTGCGATCTCGCGGCCACAAATGGTTCCACGTCCATCAATCAAACGAAGTTAGGGAAACGTATTGTTCAAATATCCTTGAACAATACGTCCATTGTGAGCGGGACAAACCATCTTGCTGAAACCAGATATTACCAAATCATACTCCTAATAATTAAATTCAAAACATTCCCCATCGACGCATCGTTTTGCGAGCTGCTCCTGTTGAGCCCAGCCAGGCGAATGTTAGTCAATTCGCCTAAGTGTTTCCTATGTTTTTACTTCACAGTGGACCTGTCTGTATACAGGGTGATTCACGGTCGATGGTAGGTTAGACGTTTATGGAAAACGGGACTCGGAATTCTTTTTTGGAAAATTTAGCATCTTACATTTTCTACCTCGTTCTATCAATCTAAAATATTTTTAGCATTGCGACGTTGCCCCTGTATCAAAAAAGTCCTAGAAACTTATTTTTTTAAATGAACACCCCTATAGCTAATGTTTTTATATTCGCCTTTTATTATAATAATTTTTTTATTAATATTGCCCTATACCTAACTTTCTATCGGTTTTCGAGATAAAAAAATAATTTGTGTTAAATATGGTCCGAAAACATGGTCCTAATTAAACTTGTATAAATTAGTGCTCTCAATTCTTAAAAAAGTTGATGTCGGTGGTAGTTTAGACAGATACGATGTCATTTAATTTACACCGAGAAATCGACTCCATATCACAGGCATGCTAAAATTACTATTATTTCCCCATATTCTTAAAAGGTGTCAAAAGATCATTTTTTTAAATGAAACCCCTGTATATTACTCAATAAAATAAAAAAGATGAAAAGAACGCTTTAAGATGACATATCATATGCCTAAATCATCAAGTTTTCTTAATAAAGCCTCTTTTTTTGTGAAAAAATTATTTTTAAAGAATTTAATTTTAGTAACCATGGAAATATCAAGCTTTATGACAGTTTGGTGACTTTTATAAGTAACTTATAAACAGTTATTGACGGTATTAAAAAAATCTCCAAAGTGAACGCAAATATTGATTATTCAAATTCTAAGTTCTTATGAAATTATTTATTTACACGGACAATGTGATCAAATCATTGCCAGAAGTTGCAGAAAATTTAACCAAATGTATCCTGAATTAACACCAATGAGCGTGTATAAGTTTGCATGATTTCATGTAAAAGATCATTAACTATGGCTCAAATTTAAAGGGCCTCCAACATTACCGTTATAAACTGCTTAAAATGAATACAATATTGTTAATGTTTTGGCATATTTTTATGGATATCCGAATATCAATTCTGTATGGTGGTGAAGATTTGGGTGTATCATATGCTTCAGTACAACGAATTTTGGAAAATCATGAAATGCATCCATATAAATTTACTAAAGTTCAAGCCCTTAAAGTGGAAGACTTGAAATTGTAGAGTGCATTTTTGCGAAACCTTTTAATATTTACAGGAGGTTCCAGAATTTTTATCAAAATAATTTGGATGAGACGAAGTAAAATTATGAGGATACGGATTTAATAGAAGGTGAATAAGCATTTATTGATCAATCCTCACGCGACAAAAGAAATGCTCTAAGAAAATTTTGACCTAAATGTTTTCAGCAGGTATTTTAAAAAGAATAAAATAAGTTTTTGATTTATAATGACACACTCAATGCTGAGATATCTCGAAATACTAAGGACGACCGTTACCGATTTCGTCGATAATTTGTCTTTGAGTGAATATAGACTTTGTAAGCTCTCCAATTGACGAGTGCCAGCCTATTGCACCCAGGAAGTTTCCAGAAACTTCACGAAATGTTTGACGATCGTTGGTTAAGGCGCTAGGGCTACAATTGGCCACCGAGACTGCCCGATCTCACGCCGCTTAACTTTTTTTTTATATGGGTGTTTTTAAAGAAAGGGTGTACATTACTCCAGTGCCTACTAAAGAAGAATCATGACAGCGAATATGCGCGTATTGAAGATCTTCAGATCCCCTATCAAATTGAAAAAGCAACCAATTTTGTTATTTTTATTTATCTTAATTATGTTATTTTTACTTTCATATTAATTAAATTATTTTAGAGCCAAATCCGTTGTAAGCTTGTTATTTCATGGTTACTTAAAATTAAATTCTTTAAAAATAAATTTTACAAAAGCGGCTTTATTAGGTAAACTTGATGACGTAGGTAGTGGATGATATAATTTAGCTTCAAAAGCTGTTCTTCTTCATCTTTATTTTATTATAATATACAGGGGTTTATTTGAAAAATGATCTTGACACCTTTAAGAATAAGCCGCCAGCAATAGTAATTTTAGTACGCCGCCCTGTATGCGATATGAGTCGATTTCGTGGGTGTAAATTAAATACACATCGTGTCTGCAACCATCACCAAAACATGAACTTTTTGAATTAAGAGCACTAATTTACTTAAGCTTGATAATACCAACGATGTTTTGGACCATATTTAACAAAAATTATTTTTTATCTCGAAAACCGATATGAAAGGGGGCGAAATATAAAAAACTTGTTAATATAGGGGGTGTTCCATTTAAAAACAAAGTTTCTGTGGGACTTTTTGATAGAAGTAATGTCGCAATGCTATAAATATTTTAGATCGATAGAACATGTAAGAAAAATGTAAGATGCCAATTTCAGAAAATTCTGCGTCTCGTTTTACATAAACGTCTAATCATCATCGACCGCGAATCACCCCATGTGTAGCATAGTTAACCAGAGAAAATAATTTTTTATTTTAAAATAATGATAATAATTCTTTTATTGTCATGGGTTTTATAATTAAAACATTATAACGTCGTTTTTGCTTAAACTCTTCTATTTTTTTTTGATTGAGATTGACCAATTTTTGAGGGGCCATGACGATCACGCCGAGCGACGCCGAGATCGATCCCGGTGTTCCTCCAGTTCGTGGACTGCGGTGCATCACACAAACAGTTTCCCAACGCTTTCGAATTCAACGCTTCTGATTATCATTTTGGACCACTTGTATTCATGTAGATTCGCACGTTTTTGTTCAACAGTGAAAGGGAATCGGTCCCGAAAGTGTAAGTATTCCGTAAAGATTTAGCAGTTTTATTTTTTCGACCCCACACTTAACCTTCACCGATTTAAAAACGTACGCGTTTTGCAGTAGCGATAAAATCGAAATTTTCGGCAAAACGAAAACAAGACTTAGGCGGCATATTATACACGAATTTATCTGAAATTTTCGTGGGGAATCCAAAAATGCAATAATATATAGGTGCTTCCATAGATATATATACAAAGGGAGATATAACCGTTCATTCATAAATTGCTTTGTTGTGTATCAAACATTCATACGTAAGAAAAGACTCGATAAAAAAATTCCCTGCAGGCAACGTCGCAAATGTTTAGCAGCAACGTCGTGCTGGCCACCAGTGGCGTAGTTCGTTTCCGTAAAAAATCCATTTATCTTTATAAAAATTACTTAACATATATTTTTTTAGTATATTATCCAAAAATAGCTATTTTATGAGACTCAGTCCAAATAAAGTGCCATGACAACTTTTTTGGGCTGTTTGAGAAATATGTAAGAAGAAACTTATTGTCTAATATCATAATTAAACTTTATTTATCACACATAAAGGACACTTCTTGAAAACTGGCATTGTTAACCGTTACTTAACCATACATAATAAAAAGCTTAAATTCTTTTTTTAACTTTATCGCACTGCCTGTAAAGTTTTTATCTTCATCGCTATCCACACCGATTTTTATAGATTTACTTTTATGTCATAAAAAGCAATAATAGATCATCTGCCAGCCAAATTTTAAGTCCACTCAATTGGATAAAACGCATAAAATACCATTTTGTAAAAGTGAGAGGAAATTAATAAACCAAAAATGTTTATTTAGTACGAATATCAAAATATAATTGGTTTATATAAAATTTTTAGGAAAATTAAAATTTAGGGATTTGGATTTAAATAAAAATCTATTTTTAGACCCTTTCTTGTAAACAAATTTCATTTTCTAAATTAAATAGGTATTTTAACTCTATGTTTTTAATGTATTTTGATTACGAGAAAAAAAGGTGAGAAAAAAATTCCACTGTTTTTTTTTTTTGCACATAATTTATTGTATTCAGTAACAATATTAAAGCATTTCTTAACTAATCCAAGAATATTTACCTAACTATTCATTTCTATTTGTGATAATATCACAGATCAAAATAATCCGAAAGATTTTGGCAATTTGTGGTAACTGCATATTCTTTTCAAATCCAAGTTAGGAAAATCCATAATTTTTCTCTCCGTCAAATATTAATAGAAATCTTAAAATAAAATTTTATAATTGAAATCGTTTATATGCTATAGCTAATCTAATAAAAAGTTTATAAATAAAAAACTATACCTTAATGAGCATTTTCAATTGATTATAAAATAATTGAAACAATTTTTTCGTTAGTTATATAATCAAATTTTATGCTAAAATAAGTAAATAACTAATTCAACAAAACATAACATAAAAGGTATTAACAACAAATGTTATTTGTTCGCCATGGTATTGCACGTCAATGAAGTAAAGTTTTATAAAAGAACTGTTTAAATTTTTACCTGTGAAACGAAAAGATTTTGTTATGAGAATCCAGCATTCCACAAACTTCAGCAATTTCAAATCTATTTTCTCAATCTGTTTATTAAAAATAATACATAAATATTAAGAAAATATTCTCCTTATAACCACTTCCCAAAAAACACAAATCTGTTCTAAGCTAGTTAACAAAATGCAACACCGCCTCACAACACAAATAAAAAATTTACCACTAGCTGACCAACGACCTTCTCGGACCTAGCAAGTGAAAATTGTGAATAAACGCATAAAGCAGTGCTGCCCGTCTTGACCGTTAATATTCTGTTATGATTATTTTGAGAATAATATTAATAAAGCAAAATTAAAAATCAACTAAAAACATATTTCTGTCGCTATTAAGTTATTGCATAACGACATGGTATGATCTATAATCTCTTTAAGAATTTAAAAGGAAATATTAATAAAGCAATATCTTAAAATTTGCCAAAAGGACACTGCGCGGGTGTATCAAGCACGCTTGTCCATCAAGTATTCAGAGGTAGACACCATTTTAATGTTTGATTGCTTTAATAGTGGCCAGTTTTATTCCTTGCTTATATATCTATGGGTGTCTGGCAAAAATAAGTGAAGTTAGCATCGACTTCCGGTACAACTGAAATATCATCTTGAAAATATTTTAGACGAGTTGCTCTTATCGATATTAGTAAACTACCAAATTTCTTTTCAAAATTTTTCGTTGCTAAGTTTTTGAGAAACTGACCGCGTCGTTCCGTCGCGGGACATCCTGTATACCCTTGCAAACTGGAAGACATGTTCATACTTTTTTTGCAGCAATAAAAGATAATACAGTCTCCCTCTGGTCCTCATGCAATAAAATACACAGTCTCTGGTTCCGTACTGCAACCCCTCATTTAAGCTGGCAAACAGGAGAGGGCACTGTTCCACATATATATACGTCACATTAGATTATGGAAAGTATACTATTGTAGGTGGAATCCCAGCATGAGAACCAGGTTGCAAAACCTGAAGACTAAAAAGAAAAAGAAAAGACTTAACATTTATTCATAAGTGATGACACTTTTGTTTTGTCCTGCATACATCAATAAAAATGATATAAGGGGAAAAAGGATAGAATATAATTTAGGACTGATCAAGGCAACATTGTACGAGCTCTGCAGTTTCGGTACTCAGTGGCGTATGGTTTATGTTTGAAGTTTCGAATAGATATAAATTGAATAAAAATATTAATTTAAATTTGTTCTAATTATGGAAAATCTTTTAAATTTTAGCTTATTAAAAATATTGATTACAACATAAATAGTTATAAAAATATTTCACCTAAAAAAACATAAAATATTTTTGGTAAATTGCTATTAAAACAAAATTACTTTTCTCCATAAATTTAGAATGGGCCACAATTTAGTAAAAAAATACAAAAACTGGGGATACTTTATTACATATAAATACAAAATATTATAAAACATTAGATATACATGGCAAAAAAATTTTATTTTTTCCAAGATAATATACAGTGTCAACTATAAAGTCCGCATCAAATGGAAAAATTTTCTCCAATTAATTCGCATGCACAATGTTTTTGTTTGAAAAATAATGTTGGCACGTATACAGTGCCATATAGATTTATATGCATGGGGATCTCAAAACCGTTAGAGATAATGGGTTTAAGAATTATGGCAGAGTTTTGTATTTATGTTACTAACTGTTAATATATCCACTTTAGAAAGTTTAAACTGAGACTATCGGAGATATCCGAAAAAAAACGAATAATATTTGTTTATTTTTCTGACGTTACTAAAGAGATATGGAAAAAACAAAAAGACACTTCTTCGTGGCCACTTTTTGCTTCCATAAAAATAAGCAGAGATTTTCCGCACGACGTTTCTGTTTTCGTTAAATCATCATCAACATTATTTTTTAAATACGACCTGGTTTTATTTCATTTTTTAAACCCCGTATTATTCCAATAACAAAAAATGTATAACACTTAATATTTTTTAAATAATGAACCGCCCCTATAAGAAATGATGTGCGTTCCTTGTCTAACTATTGGCTTCCCAGGAAAATATGTTTATTTAACAAAAAAATATTATGTTATACATCATTGTAATTGGGATTATAACTGTTTCAAGTAAAAAAATGCAATGAACAATTGAGTGCCGTATGGCAAAAAAATAAAGTTTTTGATGGTTTAACGAAACGAAATGCCGTCGTACCGAAAATCTCTCAACGCTGTTTTGTAGAGCCTAAAAAAGGGCTATGAAAGTGTCTTTATTTTCCATCTTTAAATAACGTCAGAAACAAAAACGAAGAAACTGAAAATTTTGTTTTTTTCCGGATATCTCCGGAAGTACTCGAATTTTATAAGTTTCCAAACGGCATGCGTGTTAGGAATCCAATGCGCAACTTTGCAATTATTTAACCGACTTTGTATTCTCTTCCGGTTTCCAAGATCCCCATGCATGCTTCTGCAGAATCTGTGGCACCCTGTGGCGAAGACGATCACGTGACTTTTTTAGCTGTCAAAATTTGAATTTTTTTCAGAAATCGCAAATGAAGCATTATCTTTAAAATTTTCGAAAATTGTATTGGCATGCTTCTGCAAAAATATATTTCTGGAGACAGCTAAATTGATTGCAGCTATGTGGTCAAATTTTCGATAAATCATGCACCCAATATCCATGATGTCGTATTATTATGTCTTCATCCCTAAAAGTTAATTAAATTAAAAGATATTTACGTGAAAACCTTTAGAAAACTTTGCTGATTTTGTAAGACTGTTATTACCACATACCTTCTTCACTTTCCTAGGGGGAGTCTCAAGTAAAGTGGATGAGCTAAAAAATACACTTATATTAATTAAGTTAAATGAATAGGTCAAAAAGATGTACTTGTTTAAAACATAAACAAACGTTATTAGATAGACCTACACCAAAGAAATGATGTGTTTTTTAAATCAAGAACCAAAGTTTAGCGAAGATTCGTAAATATACAAAACAACGTTGACAATAATTTGAATGGTTAGTCTATAATAATTACCTTCCACCGGCCAGATTGGATTAAAGTCAAATATAAGTGATGTGAAATTTTTGGGATGGCTCCAGGCCTTAAATATTTGCTATTGTTTGCCTAATCAAAATATCCTGTGGATCAAAATGGTCCGAGCATAGCACAGGGTGTGCTTTGGTAAATGTTGTCCCTCTTCTATTCCCACAAGAGAAAACCAAATGTTTCTTGTCATTGGATTTGGAGGGAAACCCAAAATATTAAATGATCCTTTGTATAATGTATAATTTTCCCACAATGTTATAAACCTACTCACAAACTAATAAATTCGATAATATTCTAATAAAAATAATAAAACAAGTACAATGAATACATTACTTTTGGTCTAGTTACTTCTTTAGGCTATTGTAAATCTACGCCACTGACCTTGGTAAAAACATTGCCTAGCAAACAGAACCTAATTGCTCAAAAGACACATCTTCGTGTAAATAGTCCAATTTTTACACATTTTACGCACCATTTTTAGAGTTTTTATGGTAAGCTGTAAATAGTTTTAACAGATAATTTTAATAAAAACACCACAAAGCGCTTAAGAAAATCCAGGGCAACGTCGCACTACACCTAATCAATCTGTTCTTATTCCATTTATCAACGGACAGGTTGTAAAATTCCTCGATATGCGTTATGGTATTGCCACATTCCGCTCTGCGAAATTTCCTTTGCGGGCGGTAATGGTGCAATGCGAAACGTTTAACCAAATAAATAATAAAATGGTTTATGTAGCAAAATTATCTTTAAATTATTTATTTTTAAAGCCAAATTTATAAAATTATTTATTATTATGCCCATTTTATTATAAATATAGAACAGACAGAACTATTAGTATGGCACTAACTATAGAAATGTTTAAATTCACTTCCGCTGGCAAAAACAGAAAGATATTACCTTTAGTTACGCGTTATGTCCTTTTCCAATGATGTTCGACCGTAAGTTCGCAGTTATCGTGTAATCTTTACTATTCAGTAACTATGGTTAAAAACCTTTAATCTGCTGAAAAGGTAAAATTGTGGGTATTCTTTGGCCTGCATGGATTTATATCACCTGAAATTTTCACAGAGTAGGAATAGCCCCATTCCTAGGATCAAAGTCATATTTGCCATGCCGAGGTGTGCTTTTATCCTGGGGTGGTTGTCACTCCATATTGGGCGTGGAAATTTTTTATTACATTTAACTACAGAAATCGATAAAAAGTAAATTTTTTAAAAATGTTCCATTCCTTTTTTGTCAAAAACTAATATTTTCTGAGCGGTTTACATTATATAAAAATTTTTCGACGAAAAAATCGACGTTTTTAATGGGTTTTTCATGAATAACTCCAAAAATATGCATTTTATCAAAAAAGTGTACAAAGCAAAATTGTAGCTTATAAAAAAACTAGAAAAAATTATCTTATACTTTCACAAATTAACATGACCGATTATAGCTTGTTAATAGTTGGGGCTTTTGTTCACAAATGCTAAATTTCAAAGATTCAAAGTCAGCGGGAAAAGTTTGCATTTTATGAGGAAAACATAGGATCTTTTTTTGTGCTATACGTTGTCTTCTTTTTAGAAACAAAAAAGTGTTTTTAGCATGAAAATTGAGGCGAGTTATGATAAAAAAATAAGATCGGTCCCCATTTTTTCACACACATGGCATTAAAAACAACCCCCAATTGCCCTCCTAATTAATAATATGATCTGTAATTTACGATTCTTTTTATATATGTATTATTAATACATCGTAGAAGTTAGCCAGACTTCCCAAAGTTTGTGAAATCACGGTAACACAAATATAAAAGTGATTGTCGAATAGCAAAACGTTCATGCGCTGGCTTGTCACTTTCAGGATCTTGATCACAATTTTGATTATCAAAAATACAAAAATTTCGGGAACGGAGAGACGAATTACTTGAAACGAATATTTTTAGAGATGACCCACATCAGTAAAGAGCCCAACACGATCAATTTCTAGATCTGATATTGACTAAGTTAAGGCCATCGACGTAATATTTTTGAATAGCATTATTATGTGGTGTGTCATTTTGGCTGTGTGTATTTTTCAACTTCTTATTTTCCGTTACTGGAACTTTATAATTAATCCCGTTCTTGAATATTTCTGTATGTTTAAGTATTTGTTTATAGTTTTTATGACATTTTAAGTGTTTTGTAAGTTTTTTTTACTGATACCATTCTTATGAATATAAAAATAATGATACTTTTTGAGTTTTTAGAATTTAGCTCTCGGGTGTCTATTTTAATCTTAATTATAAGAGACCAAACCAAACGTGGAATTATGAAATGTTTTGTTTTAGATATTGCATTTTTATCATAATATTTGTGGCAATATATAATTTTGTTTGGTTCTCGTGTGGCAAATTAAAATGTCACGAGAAAATTGAGCTTAAAGTAATAATGATTTTCCACATCTGCAAAAATAGCCATTTTTCAAAATAACCTCGGGAGTCCTGAGATACGAAAAAGATGATAAATTATTGCATGCTTTTTGTGTATAATACTTTTTATTACATACATTTTTCGTGTGTAATAGTTTATACATTGGCCAGATATGAATGTTTAAAGTTGTCTGGCGCAGTCCGTTTTCCGATCCTGAATAGCCGGTGCACGATTTTTTTTTTTAAATTTTAAAGGAAACTTAGATTCCATTGATCCGAATTTCGGATCCGAAGTCGTCAAAAGAAAAAAAGAAGAGCATTTTAATGTCAACTCGTAAAACTCCCTCAAAGAAGAGAAAATAATAACCTATAAACTTTTTTTAATTTTGGATTTGCGAATAATATAAAAGAATAGAGATTTTCGTTAATTGTGGTGAACTATAAAATTATTTAATGGAAGAAGCGGAACTTGCTGTTGGGAGAGGTAAATTTAGTTACAATAAAGTTTGACAACAATTCTAATGTGAATTTTTAAAATGCCTAGAATGTCTTTGTTTTTTATAGGATAATATATAGCTCAGAGAAAACTTGCATCATGGAAGAACCTCAAGCTGTGTAGTCAAGACTCAACAAGTGTATCTCCAGGTTACCTAAAGAAAGATCAAAACTATTAGATTCTCTATGGTTAGAGATTTATCAAGAATTTGGAGAGAATCCTGATTTTTCATAGAGTTTTTGCTGCTAAAATGGATGAACCTCCGGGATACTTTTTGTTAAATTAAAGGTGACTTACTCCTCGGTCTGGATCAGGCAAAGAAAAAAAAAAATGGGAATATTATGATCATTACAATTTCTCAAATGATACTTGCGGTGTTATAAGGCTAAGAAGTAGTATTTCCAGCCCCGGTCCAAGTAGCGCCAGCGTATTACGTACCACCCAAGTCCCATGCTTCCCCTCTACGCATGTGTCAGAGACTGATTTAGACGAAAAAAATGAAAGTGTCAACACAGCAAAATTAGAAGGTGTACTCATTAGATGCTCTTAATAGTTAATCAAATCCAATAGAGGTACAACAAATGCCAATCAATCCAATATGTGCCCGTATATCGGAAAGCATTAAAAATGCCACAGCAGCTAAAAACTTTATTGGAAATAAAACTTTTACAAGTGTTTATGATGGCAAAAATATCATTTATAGGGCTTTTTTATTGTTTATGGTCATTTGCTTCATTAACAAAATTGTTTGAAGTAGTTGTTAAAGTATGATAGGATTTTTGTTTTTATTGCTATTAATAAAAAAACAGTTCAATAGCTTTTTTTATACTCATAAGTTCCTTTTGCAATAATAATGACTTTTTTACTGTCAATTCATTATTTGTTAATAAATTAAGTTATCACTTTATTAATAAAGTTTGTGGCATTAATTAGGTAAATATTGTAAAATTATTTACAAAAACAATGGATATTCAAAGGAGTTAAGGTAAAACAAATTTTTGGATTGTGAACCGAAACAAGTTATTTTTGGTTAAAATTAATTTAATCTAATTATTTATTCCACTGAAATGGAACTGCTCCCCATTTATAAAATATGTTGCCAGGTTTTCTCCCATTTGTTCTGCCTGGCGTCCATACATATTAGTACTAGCCCTTTTTTATGTGACTTAAGTTGTTAATTTCTTCATTTCAATCACCTGAAATGATTAAAACTCCCCGAAGTTTCCCCTGTCAGCAGTAGTATTGGGGAAAATTGCTTTCTCAAATTCAAGAAAATTATGTAAAAAACTGTAGCTTTAAAATGGGCATAAAGTTGATATTTACCCAAAATTGGTCGCCTAAATGCGCCATTCCGTTAGGTTTCCCAAAGACATTTTCAATTACTCTTCTTCCCTCTGCATAATCTAAAAAAATATAAATTTAATAGGTTGGAACTTTTTTCAACTGAATGATCATATCACCCTTTAGAAATTTTTTTTAATTTATAGCAACACAGGTGAAACCTGACCCCTAAAGTTTTTGTATTAAAACAATATGCAGAACATGCAGAAAAAAAACAAGGCAATTAATTATGTTGTTTCAAAGCTAAATGTATAAGCTTTAAAATTTTTATAATTAAAAAATAATTTTTTAATTTTTTCAAAATTAAACAATATACCAAAAAATGTGGAAATTTTATAATTACTAAACACGGGTATCCCTAAAAGTTGTTTTTTTTATAAAAATACACTAATTAAATTTTCTACTTAGTATTTATACAATTTTTAAATTTATAATTAAATATCCTCTTGACTTGGGGCAATAAGCGGCCAGCATATGGTCTCATACAAGTTGATAATGGAAAAGTTCATCAATATAATAATTAAATTGTTTTTTCTTGTCCCAACTGAGAGGGTGCGGGAAAAATTTCATACTTTTTGGGATGCAATTAACTTTCCAATATTACTATTCTTTAATATTCCTCCATCACTATGGCGACCTTCCAAACCCTTATATCCACTATAGAAAATTTTGTAATTTTTTGCCACTTGCTAACAGAACAATACTGTGGCTTCCTTTGTAGTTGAAAAAAGTTGATCCAGATTTTGAAAGTTTCCAAAATTTTTGAAAATTCAACTTTTTAAATATTCTTTATGCCTATTTGATTTAAACATTTGATCACTATTTAATATAAGCTTTTTTTCGATAAAATTCATTTTTATTGCACCCACCTAAAAAAAAATGTAAAGCCATAAAGAGATGTATTTTAAAGAATGTCGAATAAAAAATTTTAATTTAAAATTAGGGTAAATTTTTTTAATAAATTTTAAATACTTTATCCTGGCAAAAAACCCAAATTGCTTATGGATTTTCATATAATACATTTGATTTTTTTTCAAGGATAATTTGACTTAACAACTTCACACTGATTGACAGCTGCATCATACTTAAAAATATATTTGTTTAAAAGGAATTTTCTGGGTTTTCATACCTATTTGCTTAATAAAAAAATTTCCCCTTCATTATTAGGTTTTATATACTTATTTAATTCCCCATTTTCCAAACAATGGCACCTTACACAATAGGCAGTTTCAAATTTTTTTTCAAACCCTTCAGCAATTTTTAGCCAAGTCTCTTCAGCTGGTTGCAGCAGATATTTGGACCAAACCTCCCCCTATAGCATCACAAGTCTCCCGTATAATGCTTTTTAAACTGTATTAGGGGCAATTCGGGAAGCAAAAAGTGAGATAGATATCAACGGGCCCCCCTAGCAAGATATCTATAACAGTGAAAATCATTTTAATAAGCATTAAAGAGATACTGATTTAGGTTTACCCTTCATATTTTTTTGTAAATGCTTACTGATGTGTTAAGATACACTTATTATTTATTTTTTTTTTTTCCCACCTTAATGTAAGAGCGAGTCGCTCACCAGCAGATATTGGGTTTACGTACAGCATACAGTTTCGTTATTTTTGGTGCCACAATTTTTTAAAAAGTCCTGAAAGGTTTCCCCTGACATTCGAAGATAATTAAAATATTTGTCTGGATCATTTAGTCGCATTTCTTTAAAAAAAATTGTGATAAACTCCTTGGCTTTTCCGATTTTAATATCTCGAACCCAAAACTTTTTTTCCTTTTTTCTTGCTTTTTTTCTCGAAAACACTGATGAAACTCGCAGCGATAATAATGATAAAAAGAAGAACATTTGTTTGAAAACAGTAATTTCTTTGGTGTTGAACCGATCTTAAATTATAATTATTCATTTTAAGTACAAACTGGAATTACCCCAACAAATTAAATAAAGTAAGGTTAGAAAATCAACAAGAACGTCCGACATCGTACAAAAGTTAAAATTAATTTAACTTTATCCGACACAGTGTTGCCAACTTCAAAAATGGTAATATCAGAAATTGATTTAACGAAATTTGCATACGGGTTTAGCACTGATCACGAATCTGAAAACCTTTTTGGCGGAACGTTTCGTTTTAAGATATTCATCATCAAACTTGAAAATCAAACTGACTCATTTGCATATTCCTTCTTCTTTTGTACAGAATTCTTGATTATTACTCTAAATTGGAACATAACAGTTTATAAACACCTTTTTGATACTTGTTTTATATTTATTTTATACTTATTTTTCATTTAATTGTAAACATTCACTTTCTGAATGCCGCAACCATGTCTGTATACTGAAGGGAATTTTTAAGCAAACATGGCCGCACTGTTTGAAAGTCATACTTTGCAATTTAATGGAAAAAAGGTGTAAAATATACATAAAAAACAGTTTTAAAAGGTGTTTATAAAATATATTGTGCCACTTTAGTGTAAAAATCAAGAATTGTGTACAAAAATAAGGTAGAATATAGTGTAAATGAGAGCCACAATAGACCGATCGGTCGCGGTGGAAGGTGTTATACCCACTCACTTTAAACCTACCTACTTACCTTGTGTAAATAGGTTAGTTTGATTTTCAAGTTTTATGATGAATATCTCAAAACGAAACGTTTCACAAGGTTTAGATTCGATCAGCCCAAAAACTGTATACCAGAATTTCGTTAAAATCGGCGTTACTATAATTTTACAAATTTTATTATTTATAAAATATATAATTAAATATTTTTACATACATAATAAATTAAAAATAATTAATAAATAATAAAATATCATAAAACAAATAATAAATCCAAAACAATCAATAGATAATTTCATTCAGTAACATTTTTTATATTTTTATTCATAAATATATCTAAAGCTACAAGTAACAAATCTTTTACTGACTAGATGTCGCTAAGGCGGTATGTACAAAAATAAATATAATTGGTTGATTGGATTATCCCAGGCCCATACTATTACACCTTTATTTTGCTCAATTTAACATTTGAAAAAATAAATATTTGAAGCTATAAAAATCCCTAAAAATATGCCCCTAAAAAGTCCCATCTCACTTTTTTTCCTCAAATTTAGGGGAAAACCCTAAGTTGGCAACCTTGATCCGACGTCGGATGAAATGTTAAAATATTCGGATGAAAATTGGCGCCAAAATGCTCTGACCAATGAAAATACTTTCGGATGATCGGATCGTTTGGAATCGGACGTATGAGACTCCGGCTTAAATCCGCTATTTACGAGCGAGCACCACCTTATTCTAGCCCTTTAAACTCATACCATTTTAAAACTAAGGGATTAAAAAGAATTTAATTTACATAGCCTTGTAGCTCTTAAAAAACCCTACAAAATAATGTTTAAAAAACTTTTTATCATTAAAAATAAAGGAGTTATGTTTAAAAAACCAATCACCGATATACTTTATACTTTTACCGGTTTAATTTTTGTATGTAATTCTACTTTCTTTTTCCATTTATATTTATTATATTGCTTTATAAGAATTGCAATGTTGTAAGGGATGGTTTTTAAGAATTGAACATTTACCAAATAATGAAATTGGTAATATTTCGGGCAGTAATATTTTTATTTATTAAATCTGTCAAGCTATTAATTTTTGGGAATATTTTTTTTTTAAATTAAGCTATAATAAGGGTTGATTTATAAGGGTCGAAAAGTTGCGAAATGAAATTAGTACATATTTTAAGCAACAGCATCCTAAAATTAAATCACTATGATAAATTAATCATTTTTTAATGTAAAAATATATATATATTTTTTTACTTTTAGCACTAACAAGGGTTAATTTTTAAGGGTTAAAATATTTTTAAATTGTATTTCAAAGCATAAAACAATCATTAGTAAACTAATCCAAACCAACTTTTACCCATCTTAAGGTTTAAAGTGTTATTCTATAAGTTTTGACAATTAGGGATAGTTTTCACCCTTAAAAAACAAACAGCGCACATCACCATGAAATAAAATTTAAAGTAGAGGGCTAGAAGCGCCCAATTCCAATTTTTATGAAATCGATGCATGACAAAAAATTGCAAGGTTTTGCCATTTTTAGCTTCATTTCCCGGGGCTATAATTATGTATCATCAAATCGTTCTAATTTGTCAAAAAATTTTTTTGGAAATCTCCTAGGGTGGTTATTTAAAGGTTGAGTTATGGTAGTTAAATATTTATTATACCGCAAACTGTTAAAATATTTTTTCTACAATAAAAGCGGTATTAAATGATTTTAAAATTTAAAAAAACATTTTTTTTGTAATTTCGTTATTAAGGGTAATTTTTAAGGGCTGAAACGTTAGAAATGTAATGTTGGATATAACTCACAACATAAAAATATATTCATTCTACATATTTAGCTGTAATTTTAATTTACAAAAACAACTTAATTCCCAAAATTTTTATAAAAATTGAAACTTTACAAAAAAACCGGAGGTTAAACACCTTTTTCTCCCCATCCACTGTATAAACAGAGCTGTCAAAACGTGAAGTACTCCAAGTAAAATTTTACATGAAGTACTTTTTTGTACTTCAAGTATTTGCTTCAAGTACTTTTTATTAGGAGGTACTTGTACTTGTACTTGATTAGTTTTTATGGAGATACTTGGATTTTTACTTGATTTGACCAAGTGAATTACTTGAAGTATTTATTTAAGTACTTGAAGTATTACGATGTACTTGAAGTAAAAAAAAAGTACTTCAAGTAAAAAAAGTACTTTAAGTAAAGAAAGTACTTCAAGTAAATAAAGTACTTGAAGTAAGAACAATACTTCAAGTAAATAAAATTCAAGTACTTTGGTACTTCAAGTACTTTGGTTTACTTCAAGTACTTTATGTTTTCTTCAAGTACTTTGTTTTACTTCAAGTACTTTGGTTTATTCAGTATTTGGATTTACTTCAAGTAAAGTACTTGGGTGGTATTTAAGTACTTTTTCAATTTACTTGAAAACGCAAGTACATTTTAATGAATACTTGGTACTTGTACTTGAAGTAATTTTTAAAAAATCAAAAACCTGGTACTTGTACTTGAAGTACTATTTAAGAGTACTTTGACAGCTCTGACTATAAATAAATAATTTATTTTGACCTAATTATTACGTTTCTGAATTCTGAAAGAATTCTTTGAGTGTTTTGGTATTTTAATGCTGTCAGACAATGAACGACCAATATTTTAGTGCTGTTGAAATTATAACATTATCTAAAACCTTTAAGAAAACATCCTTTGTCTGTTTTTCTAGGATCCCGTGTACCAAAGAATACGAGAACTTCTAAAGCTGAAGGAACACCTTGAAAATACCGCTCAAGAGTACAGAAAAGAGCAACAACAGAGGATGACCAGGAGCAATGCTAGTCCCACATGATACGAGGCCATTTCCGAAGAGACTATCACATAAGACTGTCAAGTGCAGTATTTCGATTCTATTTCTAGTTTAACTCTTAAGATTATTAGTTTTTTATCAGTGGCGGCGCGTGGTTTTTCTGACAGGGAGGCTCAACATACAAAAGCAAAAATAACGTACAACATACACACCATTTAGATAGTTAGATAGTTGTATTTAGCTAAAAACAGATTTTAATTATTAACATTGTAAAATAAGCAAATACACACCTAATTGTTTTTGAAATAAACAAAACTAACCAAATTTTTACTTATTTAAATTTCCTATTCAAATTTGAACCCTCTCAATTAGGGTGAACCAAAGTGACAGCTTTGATCTTTAACAGCTCGCGTTTCGCAAGGAAAACGGCGTTTGCCAATCAAGCTACAAAATATTTTTGTTATTTTTACTTTCTTTTTTAATTTCTGTAGGTATTTTTCAACTTTTTCCTAATTATTTTAACAATATAAACTCACCGACAAAACCTGCACCTATTTTTTAAACAATTTTAATATGGCATGACTTTTTATTTTTCCTTATATTGCAATGATTTTTTCGCTGGACGATAAATCAATTCATTACGATTGCGCTGCAGTTTGTTCTAATGACTTTTTGGTTGCCTGAATGTTTATATACCAGGGTAAGTCAAAATTATGCTTTTAGTCGTAAGTTTAAAACAGCCTGTGGAAAAAACACGCCTTGTTCAAAACCATTTACGATAAAGCTTGATGTGTTTCGAGCATTTTGTTTTTATAATTATTTGGCTATCTCGTTTTTTTACGAGCTATGCATTTTAAAATAAAAATATTTTTTATTTCAAACATTTAAAATTTAATTAAAAGTTAATAACGGGTGTGTCCACCTCTTGCCGCAACGACAGCTCGCATTCTTCGTGGCATTGAATCAATTAGATTAATTATTTTTCATGAGGAATAGCTTCTTATTCTTCGTTTAATGCTAACCTGAGCTCTGCTAAAGTTGTAGGCTTGATGGGATGGTAACGAACATGCCTTTTAATTCATTCCAAAAATGCCCAATTGGGTTGAGATCTGGGCTGCAGAGTGGCCATCCCAACCTCCGAATTCCAACCTCATCCAAAAACTCATTTACTACATGCGGTCTGGCATTGTCTTGCATGAGTGTAAACTCTTCTCCAATGAAAAGGTCAAATGGAATGACAGCTTTCTGTATTATATCTTCAATATATCTGTGGACATTTAGGGCACCTTTTCTACAAATATTTGATATGTACAAATACAAATACAGTATACAAATTCCCGCCCAAATCATCACAAATCCGCTATGGAACAAGAGTCGCTCCGATATTGTACAATCGGCAAACCGTTCATTACGTCTTAGGTAAGCCCGCTCCTCGCCCATCTGGCGATCGAAGACAACCTCTTGATTCATCCGTGAACAATACGTTTCGCCACTCTTGTTCGGTACTGGCATGGACTTCCGGGTCTCAGACACTCGAAGGCTGTGTTCGTGCCCAGCAATAGCACGACTAAGAATAGCAATCCTTAGCAATGACACCTTGTTGCCGGGGGAGGTGAAAGATCTCTCTCCCAACAGGATCATCATGTTTATTAAAAGTCTGGACCTGGTGGGAGGAATATAAAAAGGTGTGAGCCACAATAGACCGATCGGTCGCGGTGGAAGGGTGTTATACCCACTCACTTTAAACCTACCTACCTCTTGATTCATCCGTGAACAATACGTTTCGCCACTCTTGTTCTGTCCAATTAACATGCTGCCTTGCAAATCTTAAACGATTCTGACGATGGTGAGGAAGTAATTGAGGCGCTACAGCAGGTCTGCGGGAATTAAGCCCAGCTTCCTTTAACCGTCTTATGGTTACTTCACTAACGTTTTTTCCACGTACCTGTTGTAGGTCATGTTTTAGTGAACAGGCAGTAGCTCTTTGATCCCTTAATGATTTTAGCAATATGAGAAGGCTGGTAAGGTGGTTAATTTTTTCCTTCCGGACCCTGGCCTCCTGTTATAATTTCCCGTCTCGTGATATCTATTTCAAACATTTTGTACCGTTGATCGCGGCAAAGTAACTTTTATTACGACCATCTTTTAATAAAGCGATGATTTTACCCACGTCTGCAGTGGTAAACACCATTTTGATTACATAAATTGACAACGTCATTGTCAAAATAATCTAATAACGTAACGACTGGCTAATTTAATTATTTTTATTAAAATTTAAAAAATGCTGCGTTTTATTTAAAAATGCATTATTCGTAAAAGAAACAAGATAACCAAATGATTTAAAAAACAAAATGCTCGAAACACATCCGGCTTTATCGTGATTCATATTTAAATAAGGTTGTTAGGCGTGTTTTTTTCCACAGGGTGTTTTAAACTTACTACTAAAAACATTACCTGGTATACAGACAGGTCCAGTGTAGTAGAAACATAGGCAGGGAACTGATGAATTTATTACTGTCCGCTCCGATCGACACAGCATCGGCATTAACCGAACGATATATCAGTTTGTAATGTGCTTTCGGACGGGTGTGTTGTATGGTTTAAGGCTCGCTTGAAAATTACGAAAAATAAATTTATGCGGTATAATCTGTTGAGAAAACAGTTGATACTTAATACCGTTATTTATTAATAGGGAATTAAATACCAACAGCTTTATTTATCAGTTCATTAATTGCCAAAGCAAAATAAAAAGTAAGTTCTTTAAACCCAAAACTCATTTCTAAAATTAAAATAGTACACAATGAAAAAATAAATAATTATAAACATAAAAAATACTCTAAAATGAAATTATAATAAATATTCAAACAAACCTCCTTCTTGCGCAAGGCAATATCCCAAACGGTCGTAAAAACCCCGTCTACAATGTTTGTTAGCATATTAGGGCTGATAGTTTGAAAAGCTTCTTCGATTTTTATTCGAAGTTCTTCTAAATTATTAGCCCTATCATGACCGTAAACCTCATTTTTTAAATAACTCCCACAAAAAAAAATCATTAGGAGCAAGGTCTGGTGATCTCGCGGGCCACAAAATGGTTCCACGTCCACTAATCAAACAGTTACCAAACGTATTGTTCAAATATTCTTGAACAATACGTTCATTGTGAGCGGGACAACCATCTTGCTGAAACCAGATATTACCAAATCTTACTCCTAATAATTGGCGAATCGCCGGTAAAATTTGTTGTTGTAACAGATCCAAATAAATTGCTGCAGTTAAATTGCCTTCAATAAAAAATTGTCCAATAAGGTGTTCTTCCACCATACCAGCCCAAACATTCAATTTTTGAGGATACTGGGTTCGAACCTCAAAATACCTGTGTTTTTGGTTGGTGGTTTTCACGAGACCAATATTGAACTTGAGTTGGATTAGGTCGATTTAATAATGGAAAGGTCGATTCATCGGTGAAAACAATCGATCTATGAAAGTTTTCATCTGTATTTGCCCTTTCCATTATTAATTCGCAAAACTGCATACGTCGAAATTGGTCTTCGGGAAAAATTTCATGTGTTTTTCGGGCTTTGTAGGATCGGAAACCATTTTTTTTAACTGTAGTAGGCGATGAATCTGTTACCTCAGCAAGTTGTCTACTGGTTACAGTGGGGTCTTGTTCAGCAGTAACACAAATTAATGCCTCTTTTAATTCCCGTTCTTCATTTACGAGTTCCTGTTTTTTATGTTTTTGGGGAGACACACGTCCGTGGGTCTCAAAATTTTGGATAATTCTAAAAATTGTTTTCAGACATGGTATAGGTCTGTTTTCAAATGCTTCGGGAAAAGATTAATAAATTTGTCGATATGATTTTCCTTGAAAATACCATTTTACAATTTGAACCTTTTCACGAAGTTCGTAAACGTCCATTATTCTTTATATTTAGTGAAGAAACGAGTTTCCAAGAGAACTTTCCACGTATTTGCAATGGTTGCGGCTGCAAGAAAGCAAATAATATTTAAATTCAAAATTAAATCTTCAAAAACATTTCACATTTTTATCGCATCGTTTTTGCGAGTTTTGTTTCGCTAGCTCGAGTCAGGCGAATGTAAGTCAATTCGCCTAAGTGATTTCTGTGTTTCTACTACAGTGGACCTGTCTGTATAAACATTCAGGCAACCAAAAATTTATTAGAACAAACTGCAGTTCAATTTTAATGAATTGATTTATCGTTCAGCAAAAAAATCATTGCAATAAAAGCAATAATAAGACAGCTATGCCATATTAAAATTGTTTAAAAAAATCAGGTGCCGATTTTTTTTTGTCGGTGAGTTTATAATAAAAAAAAACAGGGTAGGTTCTAATTACATGGTAAACTCTCATTCTGATATAGTCCGATTTAAAGTTGAAAAGGCCACCGGCGTCATCAGTATGCGTTGTTCTCTCTCACTTTAAAATTATTCCCGTTCTCGTCGCTCTCACAACGTATGGGTAGAGCGTAGAGAGAGAATGGCTTAATCGCGAACCCTTTTGGTATGACGTTTCTGGCCTTTTCTTCTTTAAATCGGACTTTACTAGAGTTAAACCTAAATTAAATTAATCCATAAATTAAGTTGGTGTTAACCATGGAAGTTTGAAAGTTTATGAATTCCAATGCTATGGCCTATTCAATCAAAATGTCCGGTCTTCTATGAAAATAACTGATATTAAGGTACCCTTTTGATTCTGCGCAGTAACAAAATTGCATTGTGTTGACTACTTGCACACTGATAAATCGGTGTTTAGGTAGGCAACACAATATATTTTGGACAGAACCGGAGCCCCGTTTTCGTGTGCGACGGTGCGGCGCGTATGAAACCATACTTGCGGTGTCCTGTCGTCTCATCAACCCTTCTAAGCAAATTACATGTTTCCAACCAACAATGTTATGCAAAAAGTAAAAAAAATATAGTGAAAGTATGGTTAGTTTGAATTTGATCCCCGCTGCCCTGCACGCGCGGACAATTTTGTTCTACAGCACTGGTCTTCCATCAACCTTTAAACTTTCTTGGCGGCGCTTCAGAGCCCTCCCTTATGAACCGCCACTGTTCTGTATACATATTTATATTTTCATAAAAATTTCGCTTTAACACTTTTATATTTTGTAACAAATAAAGTGTAAGTAAATTGTACAGTGCTGTATAACAGTTTATCTAACCTAACGTACCAAATATTATTTCTGTTAGAATTTAGTTGTCTTTAAGCTTAATATATTTTCCAAAATTATTTGTTTTTTTAAAGTTATTCCCAGTCATGTATCCTTAAAACCCTTTGAATTAGTAGTGAAAGCTGGCTTCCTCTTAATTCGGTATGTAAGATTTGAACAAGTTCTTTTCCAACCATTGCCATTTCTAAGGGTGTTGTTGCGAGCAACTTCTAAATATTTTTAATACTACTCCATAGCGCACATTATAGTAATTAAGGTATCAAGGGTATTATAAGGATAATAACGCTTGATATTAACGCGATGGTGTGTTTCCCGAGGGCCTTTGGCCCGAGGGATATACGTTGACCGAAAGCGTTATTATCCTTAATACCCGTGGTGCCTTCAACGTTTAATGTCCGACTAAATATTCTTTATATGAGAAAAATTTGAATGAATTTTGAATGTATTAGTTTAAACCAAATCAAGTACTAGCATTTACCTGAAAAAATTGTCGAAACGTAATTGTGGTAACCATGGTTGTAAGTTATTTGTCAATAAGACAGCACATAAAAAATAATTTTGCGATTGAGGCATAAAAATGTCCGAAGTAGTGGAAAATACCCATCTCCCCCAAGATATTTTAGTAAAAGCTGCTAAAGGTGAGCATGCGCTTGTGCCAGAAAAAACTAGGCGGATTTACGAGAAAGAATATTTCCATTTTGAGGCCTGGCTGATGACACACTGCGTGGACCGTGTGGACAAAACCGTTTTGATGGCTTATTTTCAAGATTTGTCAGAGTGTCATATTTTTCAAATTCCCTTTGGACAAAGTTTTCAATGTTACGTAAAGAATTAATAGTTTATAAGAAGTAATGAAAAGTTGATTTCTCTGCAACAGTTCCTAAAGCAACTTGGGAGAAATTATTAGCCTAAAAAGTCGAAGGTTCTGACTCGCGAACAAGTTATAACTTTTTTGAAAGAAGCGCCGCGCGAACTGAAAAATATTTGGCAGATAAAGTTGCATTAGTGATAGGTGTATTCGGTGCTTGTAGAAGAGACGAGCTTGTGAAAATGAAGTTTTCCGATGTGCGTGATATGGGTCAGCATATATTTATTGACATTCCACAAAGTAAAAATGGGCAAGCAAGGAGCTTTTTGGTTATTGATGACAGTGAAATGTGCCCAACAAAGTTAATTCGGGACTATGTGTCTTTGCGACCTAAAAGTGCACCTATTGATCGGTTTTTTTTGTGCTATCGTGATGAACGATGTACTGTGCAGCCTATAGGTAAAAATACATTTGGAAATATACCCTTTAAGATTGCTACATATTTGGGTTTACCTGATGCTAAGGCGTACACAGGTCAGTGTTTAAGACGTACAGCGGCAAAAATTCATTCTGATCCGGGAGGTAGTTCCGAGAGCTTAATGAGGTTAGGAGGCTGGAAGAGTTCTTCGGTAGCACGAGGGTATGTGGATGATAGTGAAAGCTCCAAATTGGCTAATGCTTCCCTTGTAGTTGGGAAAAGTATTACTTTAAGTAGCACAGCAACTGCGGTGAGGTATGGAAATGTGGAATTTTCCGGTCAGTTTGAAAATTGTACGTTTTACTTTAAAAAATAATTTTTATTATGATAAGTATATTGTGTTTGTATTTTCGTAATAAATGCTTAAATGAAGATAATTTATTGTTTATTTATTGGTAAATTTGTAGGCCCTAGGGCGTTATTTTTTTTAATAACGCCCTATGGTAATATTTCGTATTTAACTGACTTTGACATAATATTATTATTTGTCAAATGATATACCAGTCGGACATTAACCTCTTAACCTGTCGGTACTGAGATTGGTTGTTTTGAAGTTTCTTGATGGGATGGCGCTAGTTACCTCTAATGTTCAACTTTGTTTGATTAATGTTGTATTTAAAGTGGCTATTTCACTGTCAAGGGTTCATTCCTACCAAGGATGAAACACGTGTAATCGTTTTGGCTGGACCCGGGGTTATCCATTTATTTGGAGGCCTTGTAATTTTCAAGCAACCAATCTTAGTAGTATACAGTGTGTCCAGAATAAGATGATGTACATGGGGATATTGGAAACCGTTAGAGATACAAAGTCGGTTAAATGGAAGAAAAGTTGCGGTATTGTATGCCCATTAATCCGGGGTTCTAATATTTTAAATCGATACCGTTAATTAGATACAGGGTGAAATACAAAAATGTCAATTTTAAAAAACCCCATATTGCACTTATTATGAAAGCTAGAATCATCAAATTTTCACAGTTTGGGTAAGAGAATGCGGTGTTTTCGAAAATGGTGTCAAAAAACTTTTAGGCCAACTATGTTGCGCCCGGCCGGAGTAAACTTTCGTTTTTCCTATGGACGCTATTGAATTTTTAAATTTTTGACATACCCATTAAAAATGCTTTTCAACCATGTTTAATACACTTTTGATCGGCGAAGAAAAATAATCAAAAATAACAAAATTAAGATTTCATCGTAGCAGGCTTTGATATTTCTATTTTAAACAACAAACGGTAAAAACTAAGAAGGAAAGCTAAAAAAAACTTAACACTAAAGTAAATGTTCAAATAAGCCACCGTTTTTTCGAACGCATAACTCGCATCGTCTCAGCACTCAAGATCTCCTTATCATTTGCGGAGTAATCCTCTTAACAGCTTCCATAACAGCAACTCTTAATTGCACCATGTTTTCATAGGACTTAGAATAGACTTGATTTTTTAGGTGACCCCATTGTTCTGCAACCTTAGCTTGTAGAAGGTTCAAATATCTTCCCGAATTTAGATTTTCATAAAAAAACGGACCAATCACCTGGGTTCCAAAAACACCTAGCCAGACATTAAATCACCACATAACTTGGTGCCTAACATCTCAAACTAGGTGTGTATTTACATCTGACCATAAAATCGTATTTTTCGATTAAAAAGTCCACAGTTAGTATCCACTCTCATCAGACCAGAGGACTTTCATATAAAAATTTGGTATCCCAGTATTTTTTTTAATAAACCACTGACAAACCTTTGTTTTTCTAATTTGATGCCCTTCCTGATGTCCTGGTAGGATCGTTCACGATACGGGTGATATTTGTGGCGCTTTAAAATGCTGTCCGCAGTTGACCGAGCGTCGCCTGTTGTCTCTTCTATTTGATGCAAAACGTACGATGTGTCTCAACCACGCTTTGCAACACCAAATTTTCATTATTTTCGTTTCGAAATTTTTTACTTTAGCAATAGTTCCATAAGCTACAAGGCTTTCCTTGAAATGCCTAAAAATAGTTATACCAGGTTGTCGTTTTTCTGGATATCTATTAAAATACATTTCCTTAGCTTGTGCATCATTTCTGGGACGGAAAACAAAACACTCCAACATATAATACTTATGATTATTTAAGTAATTCATTTTAAAACTAACAATTTATTAACACACTTCAAAAAGAAATATCAAAACCTACTTTGACAAAATTAAACAGAAATATCAAAGCCTGCCTGCTACGATAATATCTTAATTTTGTTATTTTTGATTATTTCTCTTCGCCATAAGTGAATTATAAATGGCTGAATATCATTTTTAATGGGTATTTCAAAAATGTGAAAATTCAATATGGCGTCCATAGGAAAAACGAAAGTTGACTACGGCCGGGCGCAACATAGTAGGCCTAGAAGTTCTTTGACACTATTTTTGAAAACAACGTATCCTCTTACCCAAATTGTAAAAATTTAATGATTCTAGCTTTTATAATAAGTAGAATATGGGGTTTTTTCAAAAATGCACATTTTTGTATTTCACCCTGTATCTAGTTAGTGAAGATTTAAAATATTAGAACCCCGGTTGTATCTCTAACGGTTTCCAATATCCCCATGTACATCATGTTATTCTGGACACACTGTACCGGGTGTCCAAATAAGAGAGGACGCCGGCTGTATCTTAGAAAATGTTTATCGCACAGCGTTGGGGAAACATATTTTTAGTAAAAGTGGTCAAGAGAAATAGCTGGAAATTATTTTTAAGTTTTTGAAATGGCCGCTAGGAGGCGTAACTGCAATCTTGAATCTAAAAAAGTGATGTTTTTGTGAATTTTGCTATATTAACCTAACAAAAAAATACCTGATCTTTAAAGTCGAGCATAATTTGAACCTTTTTTGTTTGATAATTTATGCTGTATCTCTAAAAATAAAGTGGTGGGGGGTATTTAAAGGTTTCCGTAAAAAACACCATGTATCCTCGAAACGGCTAAGCCGATTTTAACAGACTTGGGCTAGTTAAAAAGAGCTATTCTTGGGCTATAAATGTTATATTATTTGAAGTTTTGTTAGTTTCACCTGTCGCCGCTAGAGGGCTTTTTTCGAAATTCTGACAGAAAGGTTTAATTTTCTCAAAAAAATTAAATGCATTGGTATTTTTTTCCTGAAAAAGTAGCTAAATAATGCCCAAACAAGCTCGCGAAAACCGTATCTCGATATCTTGTTCCTTACCTAAAATTTAGGCCAAAGAAAAATTTTATACGTCAATATGTCAAAAACTATAAAACCTACAAGAAATTTTATAGGACATTAATTATGCATTTTTACGAAATCTTTAATTTAGGTTATATAATCTTTTCATCTAAATGCAATACTTTACGAGTTATAATAAAAAAATCGAGTTTCAGGGGTATACCTTAAAAAAAATCTTGAAAATTCGATTTATTGATTATAATTCGTAAAGTATTGCATTTAGGCGAAAAGATTATATAACCTAAATTAAAGGTTTCAAAAAAATACATAATTTATGTCATATAAAATTTCTTGTAGCTTTTATAGTTTTTAAGATATTGACGTATAAAATTTTCCTTGGCCTAAATTTTAGGTAAGAAACAAGATATCGAGATACGGTTTTCGCGAGCTTGTTTAGGCATTATTTAGCTACTTTTTCAGTAAAAAAATATATATATACCAATGCATTTAATTTTTTTGAGAAAATTAACCATTTCTGTCGGAATAACAAAAAACGACCTCTAGCGGCGATATGTGAAACTAAAAAAAACTTCAAATATTATAACGTTTATAGCTCAAGAATAGCTCTTTTTAACTAGCCCAAGTTTGTTAAAATCGGCTTAGCCGTTTCGAAAATACAGGGTGTTTTTTACGAAAATCTTTAAATACCCTTCACCACTTTATTTTAAGAGATACAGCAAAAATTGTCAAACAAAAAAGATTCAAATTATGCTCTACTTTAACAATCAGGTATTTTTTTGTTAGGTTAATATAGCAAAATTCACAGAAACATCGCTTTTTTAGATTCAAGATTGCAGTTACGCCCCCTAGCGGCCATTTCAAAAACGTGAAAATAATTTCCAGCTATTTCTCTTGACCACTTTTACTAAAAATATTTTTCCCCAACGCTGTGCGATAAACATTTTCTGAGAGGCACCCGGCCTCCTTTCTTATTTGGACACCCGGTAAATATAGACAGGGTTTTTTTAAAATGTTACAATGCAATGGAACAGGGGATTAAAAAAATTGCTGACACAATTCAAAATTGCAGCATGAAGGTAAAAAAATTAAGTTTAAGGCGAAAAAACCAATTCGAAAAAAAATACGCAACCTTTTGGGTCGTGTTTAGAATTACAAAATTCAAGATGGACAACATTTTCAGAAATTAACTGATTTTCATTAAAATTGGTATATGGGTATTTTGGGTCTCCGGTTACTAATCCGGGGTCGGATTTACAAAATTTAAGATGGCGGACAAAATCTTCAATATTCAACCGATTTACCGAAAATTTTGTATCTAGGGATTTTTGGGGTCGCTGATTACAAATTCATGCTTAGATTTACAAAATTCCAAATAATAGATTAAAGATGGCGGTAGATATATTTCACATTTTCAATCGCCATATTTAATTTTAATCTGACTTCGTATTTGTAATCAGCAGCCCCAAAAACCCCCATACACCAAATTTCAGGAAAATTGGTTGATTTTTGATTTTTTTCCGCCATCCTGGATTTGCCATCTTGAATTTTGTAAATCCAGGAGTCGTAAGTAGAGACCCCAAAAACCCCCATGTACAAAAACTCAGGAATATCGGTTGATTTTTGAAAATTTTGTCCGCCATCTTGAATTTTGTAAACCCGATTCATGCTCAGCGACTCAAAACCTCCCATATATGAAATTTGGTTCAAATTTGTTTATTTTTAAAAAAGGTCCTTCATATTGAATTTTTGACCGCCGCGCCGTATTGTTTTTTGTTATCCGATCACACAAGCTTTTGGGCCAAAAAACGACCCAATAGGTTGGGTATGTTTTCTCTGTTTACTTTACACTAAATTTTTTTCCACCCTCCTGCCGCCATTTATATACATTACCAAAACTAACCACAAATTTTAAAATAAAAAAAAAAAATTGGCTACGCTAATGTCTCCGTAAATTATCTACCTAATTCGGTAGGCGAGTTTCAATAATTCAATTTCATTTTTTATCTAAAATAATATTCATTAGCTTTGATTTATTGAACAACAAATGTTAAAATTTATAAAACAGCGTAAACAAAAAAAATAAATCACGATAATTACAATAAAACATAACTAAGACAATAATTCACAACCTTTAACAACCCTGAAGTAGCAGGTACAATAAGGAGATCATAGAATACAACCATTAAAATTTAAAAATAATAATTTACAACTTTTAACAGACCCATTTTTAACTATTATATTTTTACCGAAACCCTAACAATCACTTATCCTCATTTTCCGTCTTCTGCGTCCCTTCGCATTTCGAAAATAGATTTTCATCGATTATCGTGACCTCTTCCTGGACGTCGTTCGACAGAATGTCGGCGAAAAACATATCCGGGGAAAATTTCAACTCTACGTCATTTTTAACGCCGGGTTTCTTTACCTCCAGACCGGGTAACTCCATTGTAGGTTGCGTGGTGTCCATGGGCGTGGGGATGGGTGTTTCTTCGCCCGATTTTGCGATTATCGAGCAAATACCGTCCTGAAAATATTCCGAATGTTTTGAAAGTTGTCAAAAATTGCGGACCACCATTAATAATATGACTGATTTTTGAAAAACTAATTAGTCTAACTATCGGGTTTTAACAAGGAAGTTTAAAGGTGTATGGAAGCCCAATGCCATGGCCCATTCGATCAAAAAATGTCCAGCCCAGTATGAAAATAACTGTCAGAGTTGGCCCCGCCGATTCTGCGCAATAACAAAATTCCACGAAATAATTTAATGTGTTGCTACTTACACATTGATAAATCAGGTGTAGTTAGGCCACACTTTATACTTATGAAGCGAGTACGGTTTGTTATATCCGTGCAACACAAGGTTCATCATTCGTCATTTTCGTTGTGGTTTGTGCCCTTTGCGCCGTATTAGTTTCGATTGTTTTGCTTTGTGTGATTATATTTTGTGGTTGCAGAAATTTTTTGGATTGATAAAAACCTTTTTATTTTAGTGATAAGTGTTTATTAAATTGTGACTATAATTTTGTGTTTATTCTTTGTTACTTATAATATCGTAACAAAATGACTAGAGGTTGTATGGTTTTGTCTTGCAAATCCAAGGGTAACATACCCGGAATTTTTTATTTTAGGTAAGTATTTCTTATATTTAAATTAGGTGCTTCTTATGAGACGTAACGTTAGGTAACCGAATAAATAATAACATATCCAATTATTAATAATAGAAAATAAAAATTACATAGGAAAGTGAGGAAAGTAAGGCAATCTTAACTATCTTATAGGTGATTTCCACAATGTTTATGTATTTCTGTGGATTATTAAAAAGAAATAAGGTTTACATTTAGGTACTTTTATTTCATTTAATAATTTAGTACATTCTTTTAAAGGATCAAAATTATTAATTACTGGGTAGACCAGGCAAATTTTAATATATACAGGTCCCTCTAATTGAATGAAAGAAAGCACAATTTTATGTTAAAGTTTCTTGTTGCTCTTTCTGTATTTGTTAAAAAAAATATATATTTTTGGTTTCTTAAACATACATTATCAACTTTTTAAGCTCGACATTCTGCAGTCACATAATATTTAACGAATACTGTTACAATGGATACCAAAGGTTACTAAACATTTTTAACCACTGTTATTCTGTCTCATGAATGTTTATTATTAGTGAAAAGTTGGTATATGCCTAAAAAGCAGTTATAAAAATTTTTCCTTTTAATGTACAACCAGAATCTTAGGATTAGATTAAACTTATTTACACTATCTTGCCCTTCTTTTATCACAAAATTGGTGATTAGTACATGAAAGTATCATACAATGTTTGAAATTTATTTTAAAAAATCGTGTTTTTATTTATTTACAAAAATTTTTGGTAGAAATACAAAACTCCCAAAAATATCGACCATTTAAATAGAAGGCTGTAAAGTGGCGCCATCTATTCTTTCCCTATTATATCGGATGATATAAAATCCAATATTACACAATAATTTTGAATATTCTATAGTAGTATCATTTAACAAGCAACAATTTTGTGCAAAAAATTAAAAAAACAGTGAATGTTTGAATTTGACATTTGATGATGTCAACTTTATAGATAGTAACAAAGAATTATGGAAGGTCGGCCCTAACCTACTATTTATTGCGCAAACTCCGCGGGGCAAATCCCCCTATTCCCGCTGCCCTGCACGCCTGGACAATTTTGTTCTACAGTATTGGGCTTCCATACACCTTTAAACTTCCTTGGGTTTTAACTATTATACTTAGGCCGTTAGACAAGTTCTGTCGTACGCATGATCAAAGCAAGAAGAGACTTGTTTGAGGGTACTATAATAAACAGTTACCGTTTGATCCGCGTATTGTGTTTTCATGATTTATAAAAAAATTAATAAATCACTTTGATGGCTGAGTTGACGCGACGTGATGTTCGTGTTATTATGTTGTACAATTTTCGTCGTGGTCTTACAAAGCAACAATGCTTTGAAGAAATTAATGGTGTGTTGGACCATACTTGTCCATCTTTAAGGACTGTAGAAAGGTGGTATTTACAATTCCAAATGGGTAATTTAAACTTAGAGGACGAGCAAAGATCTGGTAGGTCGATTGAAGTAATACTGATAAAAATATTCTAACCATAAAAAATGTTACTGTGGAAGACCGACAAATAACATACCGTCAAATAGAGAATTTAATGAAGATAAGTGCACTGACTATTTATCATATTCTGCACAATAATCCCAAGTCAAAATGTGGATATTCGAAGATGAAGAACCACCGACATTAGTGAAACAAGCTCGTTCTGTAAAGAAACTAATGGTACCAGGTTTTTTTTTACTAAGAGAGGGATTTTGACGGTTGTTCCTCTAGAGACACCGAAGACTGTCACAGCATGATGGTACACAAATGAATGTCTCCCAAAAGTTTTCCAAGCTTTAAAAAATGAGCGACCAAACTCGAGACTCAATACCTGGTTTTTCCACCAGGATAATGTTCCAGCTCATCGAACCGGTCTTACGACCACCGTTCTTGAGAAATCTAAAGTAAAATTACTTAGACATCCTCCCTATAGTCCGGACTTGGCGCCATGTGGTTTTTCTTTGTACCCCTATGCAAAAAACAATTAAAAGGGCGAAAGTTTTTGTGCAACTCAGAGCTGTTGGGAGCGTCCCAACCGCTGCGTTCACACATCGTCTTTGTGGTTGGGCCCAGTAGGATCTTTTGGAACATGCGCTAGAGTTGCTGGTTATCGGCAACTCTTGTTGCCACCGTATGGAACGGGATCCAAAGCTAAGATGAACACAAGGCTTTAATTCAAGGTGTTAGCATACCGTGCTGATGAGTGTTGAGTGAATGACATCCTGTGCCTTAAACAGGTGTCCCCAACGGTGCCTATGAAATACAGGGCGACCTCTCAGAGTACCTAGCCTTACTGCGGTAATGCGGGGCTCTGCCGTAATGGACTATTACTTCCCTAGCTCCATACAGAAAGCGGACAACCGCTTTCATAGGAAAAAAGTGACAAAGGTGCACTGACCGAAACGGATAAATCCGTTTTAAGGGGTGCCACTCAAGGTCACAAGCAGACAAAGGTGCGCCGACCGAAACGGGTGAATTCGTTTCGTAAGGTGCCTCTGAAGTCACCGGCGCCTGTTTCACGGGGAAGGGCTAATCCATCCCAAACAAACAGGTGTTTAGGAAGGGTTCCCTGAATCCAAACAGAAGGCGGACAGAACCGCCTTTATAGGAAAAAGGGTTCCCTGGCTTTAAACAGAAAGCGGATAGGACCGTTTTCATAGGATAAGGCCGGAGATGCGGCCTCAGAAAGAACATCTGGTTCCTGTAACAAGGACCTGGTAGCTACCCACGTCACTAGACCGGCAGAGGAGGGCATGATGGATCTAATCGTCTGCTCGTCATACTCTCCAGGAGACAGGGACACCAGAACACATTGTGCATGTGTCCGGTAGCGACACGAGTAAAAGGAGATGTAAGAACTCTCTCCCAATCTGGTATCGGATTCATTAGAAGTACGATCCTATTGGGAGAAATATAAAAAGGTGTGAGCCACAATAGACCGAGCGGTCGTAGTGGAGGGCGTAAAAAGTCCACTCACTTTAAACCTACCTACCTACCTACCTATTGGGAGCGTTTGACGAAATTTGCACTAATGATCCACCCAGTTATTTTTGAAAGACTTTTGCTACTTGGTTCGAGCGTATGAAGTCTTGCATAGCGGCTGAGATGGTGGTTACTTCGAAAAAAAGTAAATATTCTGTAAGTACGACAAAACTTATCTAGCGACCTACGTAAATGTACTGTTGTATTCATAAAAAAAGCGTATAAGTATTAGAAGGAGATGTAACCTATGCTGTTTTTACGTAAAACCAGTTTCAGTGGCTTTTCTTTGGGGGGGATTATTACATGACATAGGTCAAAAAAGCAAAACATTGGCATACACTTACTTTTTGAAAATAATTTTATAAAAACTCACCTTCTAAAATAGAAGAATGGGAGTGAAAGTTTGTATTGAACTTTCTCATTTTTGGGCTTAGAAGTATAAAAATTGGTTTTTAGGGTTTTGATTATGATTAAAAATAATCTGTTTTAATATTTTTTAGATTACATCTGTTGGGGTGGTTAAAATGAGGATGAAAGTTATATGTAGAGAAAAATTGTCATTTTTGAAGTTGTAAACACGGGAGTTGGTAATTAGACTTCTGGTTACCCAGAAAAATAGGAGCGTTAGCTAAAAAAGGATTTTAGGAAACTCCCCCTTAAATGGGTAGAATGGATTTATTTCTAAAGTTTTTTATTAATTTACTTTATAAATATTATACCTTCACAGAAAGAGTACTGCCGGTATCCTTCAAAAAATCCCCCACTTCCAGAACTGGTTTGCCTATATCGATAATGTCGTCGTTTGACATCGGATCAGGTAACAGATTATCGTTGATTTTGTCGATCTTATCGAGGACGCGCAGCTCCTGCATCTCGCTGATACGTCCATCCTCATCAACAACCTGGTACTGCAGTCCTAAATTTAAATATAAAAATTTATCGAAAGAGTTATATTACATATTCAAAATACCTTCTGATTAAAAAGTACCCGGAATTTCCTATTTAAGGTTGTTCACTCACCTTATCACCTTATGGTAAGTATATCCCGGCCCGTCCACAAGTCAAATCAACATTGGGATTAACATCTTTTATCTTCGTCTCTTCCATGTCATCCGTGCCGAACTCGCTCATTTTTTTTAACAAAAATTGATTGTTAAACGGGCCAGGACCAGTACGGATCATTATATATTTTTTCTTTAATGGCAACAGGCTGATTAGCCATTCAGCCAGTCACAAAATATGTTATATATTCTCTCCGAAATTCCGACTAGAAACCTCATGGCTATCAAGCAAGAACGCAGACAGCTGCCGATAAACGTTCTCTCTTACACTAGAGCGCTAAACATGCGCTAGAGTTGCTGGTTATCGGCAACTCTTTTGGCTAGCGTATGGAACGGGATCCGAAGCTAAGATGAACACAAGGTTTAACTCAAGGTGTTAGCATACCGTGCTGATGAGTGAATGACATCCTGTGCCTTAAACAGGTGTCTCCAACGGTGCCTCTGAGATACAGGGCGACCTCTCAGAATATCTAGCCTTACTGCGGTAATGCGGGGCTCTGCCGTGGTGGACTATTACTTCCCTAGCTCCAAACAGAAAGCAGACCGAACCGCTTTCATAGGAAAAAAAATGACAAAGGTGCGCTGACCGAAACGGATAAATCCGTTCCGAGAGATGCCACTCAAGGTCACAAGCAGACAAAGGTGCTCCGACCGAAACGGGTAAATCCGTTTCGAAAGGTGCCTCTGAAGTCACCGGTGCCTGTTTCACGGGGAAGGGCTAATCCATCCCGAACAAACAGGTGCTTAGAAAGGGATCCCTGAATCCAAACAGAAGGCGGACAGAACCGCCTTTATAGGGTAAGGCCGGAGATGCGGCCTCAGAAAGAACACCTGGTTCCTCTAACAAGGACCTGGCAGCTACCCACGTCACTAGACAGGGAGAGGAGGGCCTGACGGATCTAACTGTCTGCTCGTCATACTCTCCAGAAGACAGGGACACCAGAACACATATTGTGCTCGTGTCCGGTAGCGACACGAGTAAGAGGAGCTGTAAGAATTCTCTCCCAATCTGGTGTCGGATTCATTAGAAGTCTGATCCTATTGGGAGGAATATAAAAAGGTGTGAGCCACAATAGACCGAGCGGTCGCAGTGGAGGGCGTAAAAAGTCCACTCACTTTAAACCTACCTACCTACTTACCTACACTACAGCTTGTCTATAGCGCTACTCAGTCGCACCTATACATAATTTGTTACATCACCTGCCATGTAGAAAGTCCCACCAATATGATCTGTCTTTTTGAGATTATCTTTTTTATTTATAAATAATACCCTATTAAAATTTCAAGTTGCCTCAATTTTTTATATTTTTTGCAAAATATTTTTGCACGCGCCTGGCAATGTTAAAACCCCGACAAAATCGTCTGGCTTATTTTTTTTTATTCTTAAAACATTAAACTAAAACATTCAAAAATTGCATATTGCCTTAAATATATTTTTGGAAAAAAAATAAATATTTTTAAAAATTTAGGGGTTGTTTTAGCCCCGCTACTCACCAGCCAGGTCTGCAGTTCCGTATTGGGGTATAATAGGAGAGGTATATGACAAGTTTTCAGGTTGCCTCAAATACCTACCCAAAAATTGGTGCCAGCTCTCGGGCTATGACATCAGTTGTAAAATGTGTCTTAAGGTTACTTTTAGGTTAGTTCCATTTAAAAGAAACACAACAAAAGTTTGCTAATAATGAATAAACTGATTATTTTACTCGAGAAATGTATTTACCTTCTTTGGTAGATAAATTCTGCAAAACTTCCTCGTTAACCGGCACGAAATTGCCGTCTGCGTCCTTGTACATGATCTCGACGTTAGATGGCATCTCGCCTCCCAGTATGTACTTCAGCTTGTCGGCCGTCAGGGAGCGCTTCTCGGTTGGGGCGAGATCTGAACTGTACGGACCTAATGTTAAAATTATTTATTTAGATGATACTACACAAAGATAAATGGCCAATTAAAGTCTTATTACGGGTACTAAAGGTATATTATAAGTAACAATAATATTATTATTGATAACGGTAAACGGCAAGAAACGAGTCAGTTTTTCTTCTTGTTACGTCAAATTCGAAAGTTGTTTGGCTAAGCATGAAACCCGAAAGTCTCTACTTCAAATTTTCTATAATTCAGATGGGCGCTGTTTGTTTTTTAAGGGTGAAAACAAACCACAATTCTCAAAACTTATAAAATAACATTTTAAAACCTTCTCCATTTTTTTCAAAATTAAGCGTTTTAAATTGAAAAAACCTTTAGAATACCAGGATGGTTTGAAAAGTCCGTGCAATGGCACCACCGGCGCGTATCGAGGTCATGTTTAGTTAGTAGCATCTGTTGAATGAACGCACACCAAGCGTCAGCCATATGGGTCTATTTCTTTGTGTTTGGCATTCGTGTGAATCAAGGAAGTCGAGTGATTTTCAAGAAATGGACGAAAAAGAATTTCGTGTGGTGATTAAACATTACTTTATGAAAGGTAAAACGCCTCAGAAGACTAAAGAGGAGATTGATAATAATTATGGTGACTCTGCACTTTCGATTAGAACAGTTTACAAGTGGTTTCAAAATTTTCGGACTGGTCATATCAGCACAAGTGACGCTGAACGTTCTGGACGGCCTGTGGAGGTCACGGCTCCAGAAATCATTGATCAAATCCATTATATGGTGATGGATGACAGAAGAGTTAAGGTACGTGAGATTGCTAGTGCTGTGGGCATCTCGACTGAACGGGTACATAATATTTTACATGAACATTTGGACATGAGAAAGCTATCCGCAAGATGGGTGCCACGATTGCTCACGCTTGACCAAAAACGGAATCGTGTGAAGTGTTGCAAAACGGAATCGTGTGAGTGTTGAGTCGACCGTGGATGGGGCTCGACGCGCTAGGTTCACAAGCATTTTTAACAATGTTCTCCAAACTTATACGAAAATGTGAGATATACAATTTGTAGCTTTTAATCTCAACTTTAAAAAGCCGTTTTAAAAATTCAAATGGGAGGGACCATTTGCCTAATATTCACGACACTTGCAAGATAAGGGCCTAATTTGTTTATAGGGCGATAAATAAAAACTATTAATGCGACAATTTTCATCTTTCGGCAGCTTAAAGTATATGTTATTGACTATCATTTACCAAGAAATCAGCCCTTAATATTGAAAATTAACGGAAATATAAATTTTTGAAAAAAGGTCTACTTTAAGCGTTTTTCCGGCTTTTCTCGGCGGTAATATCTCTAGGGCATTTAATTTTTTCGGAAAAATTCGGAAAAACGAGTTTCTAAGTAATTTGTTTTAACAAAAAGCATGAGCGAGAGTGGTGGAGAATTTTTTCACTTTAGCGAATGCTATTTGTTAAAACAGATTACTTAGAAACGAGTGTTCCAATTTTTTCACAGGAAAAATTAGATGGACGAGGGATATTTGGTAAGATTATTTCCTGAGTTAAATAAACATTTTATTTTGATACACCATTTTTTTTATTAAAACAATAAGAACAATAATTAATAAGAACAATATAACTTTCAAGCTAGGAGAGGTAATTACTTCAAACTCATTTTAAATTACAATTAATATAAAAATTAAAATTATTGTAGGTTACAGGAGTATTGTTAGTCATATCGGTTAAATTGTTTTTAATTATGTTTGTAGTAGCACTATTCTCCATGTTGCTGTGAGGCGTGTCAAACGATTGATGGTGTTGGCTCGAAGAAGTGTCTATTTTCTGTCTTTTCAAGGGAGCTTCGAAGCTTGTAGATGGTACATTATTTTGGACGGTTCTTAAGGCAGTGATGATATTTGAATGATGTTGACTGTCCATTTGTAGATAAGGTTGGATAGACGCAGCTTTAGAATGCCCTGTGATTTTGATGAGTTGAAAATATTTTTCCTGCAGTTTTTTGGCACCGATATTCCACATTACTTTTACACACAGTTCTTTGTAGTCTTCCCCATTAGCTTTAAGCATGTTCCATGCCCAGTCCTTGAGGATTAAATTTAGCTCGCCTGTAGTTGTTGTCTGGAGTAATTGGTAATTTTTTGCTTGGCAAAATTCCATAAATTGCTTCCAGATCGATGTGTGTTTTCTGAGTATTTAGTGGAACACTATTTTCAACAGCAGCATTAATTTTACTTTCGGAAACATTTCCAAACCGATTCATTTTGAGTTTCAGTTGAAAAATTAATAAATTCGTAAGCGTCGTTTGTGATCTTTGTTGTTGGTAACGGTACATAGCAACACAGCATAGAAACCATCAAGTTTGTTTTTACAAGGCAACTTGTCAAACTTGCATGAAATTTTGTCGATTTTTTTCCTGCGACAAACTGTGACAGTTGTTAAGTTATATTTATTAAGTTATTTTTTGACATACCAATTTTATTGAGATTATAAAATTTTTATAGATGATTATAATATATATATATATATATATATATATATATATATATATATATATATATATATATATATATATATATATATATATATCGCAGAATATTGGTTGGTCTTATAATATTAGTTAGATGGATTGCCTCCACAGTTGATTCAGCTGGGCCTCAGATCTCGCGTTGAGGCGAGATTGAAGTACGGATAAGTAAAATTATTTATTTAGTGATTCAAAAGTAATGCCAAAAAGTCAATACTAAAGATGATTATAGTACAATTAAAATTATTTTGAAAGTAAACTGGCTAAAAAGCGTGACGATAAATTCAAAGTTTTTGCTAAATGAAACCGAAAGTTTCTTCAAATTTGTCTATTAATTCTTTCTGACGTTTTATTTAAAGAGATATAAACAAACCAAATTTCAAACTCTATGAAAATAACTTTTAAACTTCTCCTTTTTCAAAATTAAGCGTTTTTTGAAAGAGAACCTTTAGAATACCGGATGGTTTGATAAAGACCTGCAATGCACCACGGGTACGATTTTATTAGTGCTCTGTTAAATAACGAACCATAGGAGCCTTTGGGTTATTTCATTTTTTTGGACCATTCTAATATTATTTTCAAAAATTACAAAAAAACTGTGGTATTAACACTATAATACTTTATTAGAAATGAAAACGCCTCACTATAAGAAATTGATAAATTAGTGGTGACCTTGTCTTACTCATTGTAAACAGTTTAAAATATGTGGTATTTAACAAAAATATTATGGATGTCATACACAGTGATGAAGTTTAACGGCGTGAGGTCAGGCTCAAAACAATTGATCAAATCCATTATATGGTGATGGATCGACAGAAAGTAGGTACGGAATTGCTTAGCTGTGTGCATTCAAATGAACGGGTACATAATATTTATGATACATTTGGAATAGAAAGCTACGCGAAGATGGTCACACTCACTTCAAAAACGAGAATCGTGAATGTTGCAAAGGCTGTAGTTTGTCACCGTGGATCTCGACGGCTAGGTTCGAAGCATTTTTAACAATGTTTCAACTTATCGAAAATGTAATATACAATTTGTACTTTAATCGTCAACTTTAAAAAGCCGTTTAAAAATTCATGGGATCCGATTTGCCATACACACACTTGCAAATAAGGGCCTAATTTGTTTATAGGCGATAATAAAATATTAATGCGACTAATTTTATACTTTGGCAGCTAAATATATGTATATTGATATCATTTCAAAAATAGCTTAATATTGAAATATTAAGGAAATATAAATTTTTAAATCTATTTAAGCGTTTATGGTTTCTTGACGGTAAGTATTAACATAAAGGATTTAATTTTTCGGAAATTGGTAAAAGGTTTTAAGTAATTTTTTTACAAAACATGACGAGATGTGGAAATTTTTTCACTTTCGCGAATGCTAGTTGTTAAAACGTTACTTAGAATAGAGTTTCCAATTTTTCACAGAAAATTAATGAGAGGGATATTTGGTTAAGATTATTCTCATTAATAAACATTTTAAATTTTGTACACATTTATTATTTAATACAATATTTAGAACATATTATAAGAACAATATAACTTTACAACTAGGAGGGTAATGTTTCAAATCATTTTAAGAATTAAATAATATAAAAATTATAAATTCAAAATTAGTAGGTTACTAAGATTGTTATCAAGTAAATTGTTTTTAATTTGTTATGTAAGCATATCTCATTTGCGGAGGCTTAAAGATTAGGTGTTGGCTCGAAGAAGTTCTATTCGTCTTTAAGGAGTGAAGTTGTAATGGTAATTATTTTGGACGTTTTAAGGAGTATGATATTTAATGATTTGACTTCCATTTGAAGATAGTATAGACGCAGTTTAGAATCCTGGATTTATAGTTAAAATATATTATTCGCAGTATTTGCATCCGATATATCCACATACTTTATAAAAGTTTTTGTAGTCTTCATATATATATATGTTCCATCATCTGAGATTAATTTAGTCCCATATATTGTTTTGGAGTAATTGTAATTCTAAATTATAAATTGCTTCATATGTTCTTATTAGTGGACATATTCAAAAACAAAATAAATTTACTTTCGGAAAATAACCATTCATTTTTAATAATTATTGGTTTAAAAAATTAGAAAAAAAACTTGGTTTTGGATTTTTTGATTTTAGTAATCTACAGGTTATTCCGAAAGTCATGGGGCTTTTCAAAAATATCTGTTAAATTAATTACAAAAATGACTTTTTTTTGCTATAATGACTGGACTATGTACTATTTGTCAGAGTTTTTTTTTATTACCCTCCGCTCCAAGATTCAGATACTGGTGTTATCACTTGAATGTGCTGAAACGTCCCAGCCACAGAAATGAAAAAAAAAAAGAAAAGAAAAATCTTACCCTCATCAGTAATATTATTCTGAGCTACGCTCACTGGCAAGAACATGGAGTTTGGTATTCCGTTTTCTGTTATGACGTCATTGTAGTTTAAAACTTGGATGTACGGGGACTGCTCACTATGAGGTATGAAATTTTCTACCGTCGTTTCGGTACACGTATCCTCAATGATGAAACTGTTGACCTAGATATACATGTCGCAAAAAAAGTCGGTGTTATGACGTCTAAATATAAAAATAATTTTGCACTAGAATTATTTTAAGCTAAAATAAGAATTTTAACAATAATTTTTAAATTATAAGAGAGAGATATGGGTACTTTGTACGACATCATTTTTGTAACATCGACGAGAATGCTTATTTTGCGTTTCATTTGGGAAGTTATTAAAACACTTTTTTCCTAGAAATGGCCTAGCACGTCTCATTTTTAAGTACCTGCTTCTGTTTTATATAATGCGATCTTTGAAATCATTTTTACCTCCCTTAGGGCCGAAAAGTAAAAGACCACAAAAGGGTTATTTTCACAGTACTTTACAAACCTTTAAGAGTTTTATTGTTTCCTGCAGTTTAGTTGGTTTTTGTCTCGTTTACAGTACAGTCAAGTGTTTACGTCGATTTTGATATAAAATGGCAAGTTCGAGTCGTCGATGTTGCAAGAATCCAGCCGATAAATTTTAAGCTAGATCTATATCTGAGACAGTCAAAAAAGGCTATTTTTTATATTTTAAGTGCCAAATTGGGGATCAAGATAAAGGTTGGTCTTCTCATGTTTGTTGTGTGAGTTGTCACGTAAATTTAGTGCAGTGGATGTCTTGCAAGAAAAGTTCTATGCCGTTTGCTATTCCTATGGTGTGGCGAGAAACTACTGACCATGGACCATTTATTATTAAAGTCTCAAGCTATATCTATATCTGAGATAGTCAAAAAAGGCTATTTTTTATATTTTAAGTGCAAAATTGGGGATCAAGGTAAAATTTGGGCTTCTCATGTTTGTTGTGTGAGTTATCACGTAAATTTAGTGCAGTGGATGTATCGCAAGAACAATTCTATGCCGTTTGCTGTTTCTATGGTGTGGAGAGAACCTACTGACCATGTAAGTAATTACTACTTTTGCATCACTTAAACAGAAGGGATTTCAAAAAAGCATAGAGATAAAATAGAGTATCCAAATTTGCCGCTAAGGCCAGTTCCTCATTGCAAGGAACTACCAGTACCGCTAGCGCCTTTAAACCTGGAGTTCGTGTTTCCCAGTGATTCTAAATCTTCATCAGAATCTGATCAACAAATTCTTGAGAACACCAGTTGTCACCCCTACATTTTTATAAACTACCAGTAAACCTTACTTAATAACTCAGAATGAATTAAATGACTTGGTACGTGACCTAGGATGGTCAAAACAAAAATCGGAACTTTTGGGTTCCAGACTTCAACAGTGGATCATGTTAAATAAAAAAACAAGTGTTTCACTTTACCGAAAATGGAATGTAACTTTATCAAGTTTTTTTTTTAATGGAAGGGTCGCTATGTGCCTGTTGTGATATTGATGGTTTAGTGAATGAGCTTAATATGGAGTGGAGTTTATTCATAGATTCCTCGAAATACAGCCTAAAAGCAGTCCCGCTTTATAATGGAAACAAAAAACCATCTATGGAGATTTAAAAGTCATAGGTATCTTGCTAGGAATTCAAGGGGGTGTTACAAAGTATTGCTATGTTTTGTGTCTGTGGGACAGTGGGGCAACAAAAGAACACTACAGTAAAAAGGATTGGCCTCATAGGTACTGGTGCTTCAAACATTAAATATGCTCCCCTTGTTAACCCAAAAAGGTGCCGCTACCGCCTCTCCATATTAAGCTTGGACTAATGAAAAACTTTGTCAAAGCCATGGACAAACAAGGTAGTGGTTTTCAGTACCTAAGAGAAATATTTCCTCAAGGTATGGTTCCTTCCACGCGGCCGTCGTATGCGACTAACGCAATGCGACTAACGCATACGGCCGCCGTTTAATCAGGTGGTTTCTTAGGACCGCGGCTCAAACTCGCGATAGCAAAATTATTATTGTAAAGGGAATAATTTTTGGTAAGAGTCGTGATGGATGATCTAGCAATATATTTATTATTGGAAAACATAGCAATGCCCCTATAAATCCAATATTTCAGCAAAGACGCGATGAGGGTTGTTATACTACATTAATAAATCGACATCTGCAACAGGATGAAGTAAAATTTAGAAAATATTTTAGATTGAATAAAGCAGAGTTTACTTTTATTCTTGACTTAATAAAAGACGATATAAAGTCCAAGCCAGACAACAGAGTTGAATATCCAATAACCCCAAAGGAAAAATTAGCCATTGTATTAAGCTAAATCTGTACAGGGTGTACCAAATTCGAGTCTTATCATTAGGATCTGGGAAACTTAAAGAGATACGAGGTCGGTTAAATGAAGGCAAAGTTGCGCAATATGATGCTAATCAAAATGCCACCTTAGAACTTTAAAATTTTCGAATACTTACTTTTGGAAAAAACCGATTATTCGCGATTTAGTTTTTATTTTTTATAACTTTATTTGAATGGATGTAACAAAATAACTTTTACATTTCCATTGCTACTTTTCTGTTCTACAAGATAGAGTTATTAGATTTATACACCGACGTTTCGTCTTTGAGCTGCCATCATCAACTTCTTTTTATACGGGCCTGGATTTTTTATTATGTATTTTAGGAGCTATAAAGTTCCCAAAACCAATAATGTATTGCACTTATTCAAAAATTTATATTAATGGCCATTTTCATAGGAAACCATATATTAGAGAGAGTCATACAATATATTTTTGGCAGGATCTTAGGAAAACATTAAACTGATTTTTTTTAATAAGTGCGAAACATCATTGATTTGGGATCTTAAATGCTCTTAAAATACGTAATAAAAAATCCAGGACCTCGTTTAAAAATAAAGTTTCAATTTTTAACAATTAAAAACACACCAGACATTTCACAAAACAACACAAACAAAATATCAGTCGCAGACACGACTGCGACTACACTCTTCTTCAGCAGTCCATCGCATCAATCGCAGTCGTTGACAGCGGACGCATACGACGGCCGCTTGGAAGAAACCAGGCACATTTAAAAACATGAGTAGGAGTGCTTTGCGGTTAACGTAGTGCGTTAGTCGCATGCGGCGGCCGCGTGGAAGGAAACATACCTGAAGAAGCAGTGTGGCCGCAGTCGTGTGTGCGTCTGATATTTTGTTTGTGTTGTTTTGTGTGGAATGTCCGGTTTTTTTCTAATTGTTGAAAATTGAAACTTTATTTTTAAATGAGTACTGGATTTTTATTACGTATTTTAAGAGCTTTTAAGATCCCAAATCCAATGATGTTTCCACTTATTCGAAAAGTCAGTTTAATGTTTCCCGATCTGCCAAAAATATATTGTCTGATCTCTAATATATGGTTTCTTATGAAAATTGCCATTAATATAAATTTTTCGAATAATTGCAATACATTATTGGTTTTGAGGAACTTAATAGCTCTAAAATACATAATAAAAATCCAGGGCCATATAAAAAAAGTTGATGATGCAGCAAAGACGAACGTCGGTATATAAATCTAATAACACTATTTCGTAAAACAGAAAAGTAGCAATGGAAATAAAAGGACTTTTTACATCCATTCAAATAAAGTCATAAAAAATAAAAACGAAATCGCCAATAATCGGTTTTCCAAAGTATGTATTCGAATTTTAAAGTTCTAAGGTAGCATTTTGATTGCATCAAATTGCAACTTTGCTCATTTAACCGACCTCGTCTTTCAAGTTTCGAGATCCTAATGATAAGACTCGAATTTGGGACACCATGTACAGATTTACTTTAATACAATGGCTAATTTTCCTCTGAATTATTGGATATTCAACTCAGTGTATGGCTCGGACTTTATATCGTCTTTTATTAAGTCAAGAATAAAACTAAACTGTGCTTTGTTCAGTCTAAAATATTTTCTAAATTTTACTTCATCCTGTTGCAGATGTCGATTTATTAATGTAGTATAACAACGCTCATCGCGTCTTTGCTGAAATGTTGGATTTATAGGGGCATTACTATGTTTCAGGTTGGCTAATTGTAATAGTATTTCGTCATCCTCTTTTTCTAAATATATTGCTAGATCATCCATTACGACTCTCACCAAAGATTATTCCCTTTACACTAATAATTTTGCTATTGCGAGTTTGAGCCGCGGTCCTAAGAAACCACCTGATTAAACGGCGGCCGCATGCGTTAGTCGCATTGCATTAGTCGTATGCGACGGCCGCGTGGAAGGAATCACACCTTCAACTAACTGATGCAAAATTAAAAGAAGGCAATGTTTTTTCTCTGGACCTGAAAAACAACATATTTTGGTTAACCATCACATGTTAGGTGTGTTTCTTTTTTTAAAGATTTTAATGGGCAGATGTTTTAAAATTCTTCATCCTTATTTCCGAAAATCAATGTGATGCTGATGAAAAATCTAAGGTAAACATTTGGAAATTTAAAATGGCGAATATTGGTATTTTAAACCGATTTGTCTCAAATTAGAAATATAAGGAATCGATTTCTTTCTGGAATCGCATCCTTTTAAAAAGGGATCGATTCCGGATCTTTTTAAAAGTATATAACGAATCCGGATCACGGGATCCCATTTTTAAAATGTAATCGATTCTATTCTTCGAATCCTTAAAAAGGAATCGATTCCTAGCTCGATTCCTACCCAGCTCTAATAAGGATAATTTATTTACTACTTATTACTTGCACAAAAGATCATATACATATCTACCCTAATAATGTGACACACAGAAAAATGAAATTACCTGTGGTGCAGCCGCTATTTCTTTTTGCAAACTGGCCAAAGCCAATCTTGATGCTTGGGCCTCCTTAACGCAAGCTTGCTCTGCCTACAAAATATTTTTCAATATATACCGGGTGTTTCGTTTATTTTTTGTCTTGTTAATCACACATTAAAAATTAGTTGCTTTGCTTTTACCAGACGAGGTGAGAGTTTATTTTAAATTATTGTTAAATGGCACAATACGAAAACGATGAGTTTGTAGATATACTGCTAATTTTTTATAGAGTTTCGTCAATCTACGGCCGCTGCTTTGAAATTGTACGCGTGACGGTTTCCGTTGCGGGCTCATCCAACAAGTTCTCGAGTGATTACAAGTCAGGTTGGTTTAAATCAAATAAAGGTGTGGACAACATTGCGGTAAAATCAGTTGTATCCCGTTTTCGTTTAAGGTGTCCACGCCCTACAGCCAGAAGATTTCCCCCTTCGAGTTTAGTTTTGTGTTCACCCGAAATGAAATTAAAAGTTTTCGACAGGACCGTATTTGACACACTAAATGAATGTAAGTTTCTTATTTTTGAGTATTTTGAAAAAGTTATTTGAAAAAGTTGTTTATTTTAATGAGTTTTATACACAGTTAAAAAAAGCGTCAACTTAGGAATCACCCTGTATAGGGTGTTTCAAATTTGACTCTCACCATTGGGATCTTGGAAACGGTAGAGATACGAAGAAGTTTAAATTGGGGCAAAGTTGCGTATTGGGAAGCCCAATGATACACCGTTGAAAAATTGAATTTATCTTTTAAACTTTCAGAAATATGGCGAAAAAACTGACATTTTGGTTTTCGTTTAAATTTTTCACTAGTTTATTTCAAAAGTTAGAAAAATTCTAAAAATACATTCTGGTTGGAACTTTTTGCGCTTTATGTATGGGTAAAGTAAAAAATTTCTTACGACGTTTCGTTTTCGTTAAACCATTATCAACTTTATTATTTTAAATACGGCCCTGGTTTTTTTTTTGAACTCCTTATTATCCCAATTACAAAAAAGTATTACACTTCATGTTTATTTAACAAAAATTGAACGCCCCTATAAAAAACCATGTGCGCTCCTTGTCTAGTTCATTGTCTCTTATGAAAAATATGTTTATTTAACAAAAAAATTTCAAGTGTCAATGTAATGGAGATTAAAACTACTTCAAAAAAATGTAATAAACAATTGAGGGCCGTATTTAAAAAAATAAAGTTGATGATGGTTTAGCAAAACGAAATAGATGAAGTGTAAGAAGTTTTAATAGAAATTTATTTTTAGAAAAAAACTCGTAAAAAAATAAAAACGAAAATAGCAAATTTCAGTTTTTCCGCCACATTTTTAAAAGTACAAAAGATGACTTTAATTTCTTTAAAAGTGTTAGACAATGTTATGGTTTCAATAACACTAAAATCTTGGACTTCCATTGTCTTTATTTGTTAATTGATACACAACGTTTCGGTTAGTGATGTATCTCCAACCGTTTTCAAGTGATAACTAAAACTATTCTTACAAGCTACGACCTTATATACTATCCGTTGTTCACCGAAGCTTGACCGACTTGTCACGGTTCAGCAACGGTAGCCAGATATTGGGAATGTCTACACTCGGTTTGCTAAATACATTTTGATTGTTTGCAATTATTACAGCTTCTTTAAATTTTTTTTATTCAGTGGGTTTCTTTATGAATAATTTTTGCTTCCGACCATTGTATACGGTGTTGTTTTGACCATGCGTGTTCGGCAATCCCTGATTTCGACGTTTCACCTCGTTCCGTATGTTTTTTACGTTCTTTAACCCTAATTTCTAGTGGTCTTTTTGTTTCCCCGATGTATAGCAAACATTTATATGGAATGGTTTGAGGAACACGCAATTAGTACTGCACTAATCAAACCAAAAGTTTGGCTACGATATGTTGACGATACTTTTATTGTATGGACAGGTAATGACGAAGAACTTGAAGGTTTCTTAAAACATCTAAATTGTCTTCGACCCTGTATCAAATTCACAATGGAGAAGGAACAAAATTCGGCTCTACCTTTTCTCGACGTTTTAGTCAAACGAAATAATGGACATATACAAACTTCGGTATATAGAAAACCTACCCACACTGGACAATATTTACACCAGAATTCCAATCACTCTAACGAAACAAAACGAGGAGTCATACGTACTTTATATAACCGCGCGGTGACATTATGCAACAGTAAGGAATCTCTGCAAGCCGAAATAAGTAATATAACCAGGGATCTCAAGCAAAACGGCTACAGTGAGAGATTGGTCAAGGAAACAATCGATAAATATCAAGATAAGACAAAGAACTCTAATTTGAACAAGACTTCACAGGAACAAATATTTATGACTATTCCGTATATTAAAGGAACTTCAGAAAAGATCCGCAGAATAGCGAATAGGTACAATATTAAAACAACATTTAAATCCCAAACCACTCTCAGAAGTATCCTTACTAAGACAAGACCGGACAACAATGTTTCAAAAAATGACTGTATCTACCAAATTCCTTGTGAATGTGGTGAAGTATACATCGGGGAAACAAAAAGACCACTAGAAATTAGGTTTAAAGAACACAAAAAACATACGGAACGAGGTGAAACGTCGAAATCAGGGATTGCCGAACACGCATGGTCAAAACAACACCGTATACAATGGTCGGAAGCAAAAATTATTCATAAAGAAACCCACTGAAAAAAAAATTAAAGAAGCTGTAATAATTGCAAACAATCAAAATGTATTTAGCAAACCGAGTGTAGACATTCCCAATATCTGGCTACCGTTGCTGAACCGTGACAAGTCGGTCAAGCTTCGGTGAACAACGGATAGTATATAAGGTCGTAGCTTGTAAGAATAGTTTTAGTTATCACTTGAAAACGGTTGGAGATACATCACTAACCGAAACGTTGTGTATCAATTAACAAATAAAGACAATGGAAGTCCAAGATTTTAGTGTTAATGACTTTAATTTCTTAAGGGTCCTCTATATGCAACTTTGTCCCAATTTAAATTTCTTCGTATCCCTTATAGTCCAGTAACTGTAACTGTGACCTGAAAGTACCCAAAGCTGTAAATAAATCTGTACAGTTTTTATTTGTGGTTCAATTTTTAGGTCATCGCGGATGCTTTCGAGAGAAAAAAAGTTTATCACGATCCCGATCCAAAAGTCCCAAAAATGACTTTCCCGTGAATATCTGCCAAAATATGCGATCTAGAAAATTTTTGTTTTGACAAAAAATGAAGATCACCTATAAATCTACAAAAATGGTCCCTACCATTTTTTTCGCAATACCAATATTTTTCGCAAAAACGGCAGTCGAAAAATCCATAACATTCCACACTGGATAGATGTGGTAGTTTCTTACCGAATTTCTGGTCCACGGGTTTGAAAATTCATTGTTGTCCGTCTGTTGGTCCTTATTAAAAAAAGGTACATTTAGAAACTAGACACTCTAAGCTTTCAAATGATGTGCATTGAAAAGCATTTCAATGGATGATAAATTTTTGATACGCGTTTATTCTACAGAGTTTCTAGAACTCCGGAAACAGCTAAAAATGCAGTTGGCAAAACAATTTTTTATCAAAACGCAAGAAAGATGGTGAAGGAAATTTTCTGGGATCACTGAACACTTGCTAAGGTCTCATTATAAAAAAGAAATGTTAATAACAAACCATTTTTTCAAAAAATATTAGTAAATTAATGAAATACTCTTGATTGATTGATTGATTGATAAACTAAATAGACAAGTTGAGGTTTTGTCCGCCTCGACACTGCAGCCTACAGGGCTTGTTGTATCTCTTGTGTATTTGTTTCAGTTAAAAAGGTCTGCAAATGGGTTCTTCTCTATAGATGCCCATAGTGTGCATATGTTTTCTTAGGGTGCAGTGTCCGGTTATTAATCCTGTCACTATTCTAATCTGATTCCTATTTAGTTTTAGTAGTTCACTTGTCAATGCTTTCGATGGTGAGTCCAACATTGATTTAGTGTGATTTTGCCTTGGAGTGTGGTTGCAGTATGACTGATGTTGTGTTTGAATCCACCGAGTCATGTAGCCACGAACCGAGGCTTTTGGTATTCCAAAAACAGGTTCAGGACCCACAAACATTGCTGCGGAGCCTCGCCTGGCCAGGGAGTCTGCAATTTCATTGCCCTGTATTCCCCTGTGTCCTGGCACCCAGGCAAGTGTAACTTTGTTGTGGTTAGCCAGGTTTAGGAGGCATTGCAGACAGTTCCAAACCAACCTTGAGTTGACTTGTTGAGATGCCAAAGCTTTTATGGCGCTTGACTATCAGAGAAGATAGTAATGTCCCTGCCCTTATATCTCCTCCTCAAGTTCTCTCGCAGACAAAGTTCAATGGCATATATTTCCGCCTGGAAAACAGTGGCATATTTCCCCAGGGAAGCATAAGCATTAAACCTAGGGGTCATACCATGTATTCCTGCGCCGGCTCCATTGTCAGTCTTGGATCCATCGGTATACCAAACCAAATTCCGAGACTGACCAGGAGATCGCTCACTACCGCCCCAGGTAAGCTGGGTTTTGTATGGTCTGTGTGTATTTATCCGTTTTGGCATTGTATCACTGCTCATCTCAAATATTGGGTTTGTGATACTCTTAAAATATTGTGAAAAAAAACTTTCACAGCTTTTTTTAATATTCTATAAAAATCAGAATGGACCCAAACTCGTATGCAATGATAGGTACGGGTTTTCCCATTTCCATGAACTTTAAATGATTAAAAAATGTACATTATTGCCCGAGTAATGGAACAATTCGTCCGCCCGCTTATAAGTAAATCCATGAAGATAGCGGCATTCTAGCGGTGGAGCGGCAGCTGAAATGAGGGTACGTTATCAGGAAAACTTATCCGTTATCTGGAAAACTATCGATTTTTCGAAAAAAAATATAAGGACCATTTTTGTAGATTACAAGGCGATCTTTATTTTTTGTTTAAACAAAAATTTTCCAATTCGCATATTTTGGCAGATATTAGCTGGAAACCCATTTTTCGGGCCTTGAGGGGCCATTTTCAGCCTTTTCCCACCTGTTAATGTTGATTTTTTTTTTTCATTGAAAGCATCCCCGAAGACCTAAGAATTGCGCCACAAGGGAAAACTTCACAGATTTATTTACAGCTTTGTCCCATCATTTACTGGACTATTTCCATTTCTGAGATCCCAATGGTTAGAGTCGAATTTGAAACACCCTGTATATTGCGGATGGCAATTGTCAAACCAAGCCAGAATCAAACCTAATCGAATATGCATCCTTTTTAAGAGTGCATTTACGCTACACCTTAGGGGTCGGGCGAAAGGATGGCGGAGACGGTGGGCGGAGACTAAAAAACTCCCACTACCACAATTTTCGTATAGCCGCATTAAAAATATTATATTTTATTTAGGTTCTTCCAAATTCGGTGTATCGATGCGATGTTGTCTCCGATTGCAAGCCTACAGGAGATAACGTTTTTCGGTAACTATTTTTCACTTAAATGACATAAATTATACACCACTTTAAAGGTAAGGAAATAATCTATGTCTCTGCTGTAACGGATTTTTGAAATATGAGTCGAGTTAAAAGAAAATAGTATCTAAACATGACCGATTTTAGGGTGACATTCACTCAAGGAAATATTAAAAACAAAATCCAAATTTAAAAAACTATTACAGCAGAAGCCTAGATTTAAGTATTGACTTTCATATAGTTTTTAAAAATTATTGATAACTTATACCGTTTTTGAGAAAAACATTATGCCCCGAACCCCCAATTGATCCAATTTTCGCGGCGCGAATGGATTCTTAAATGTTTTTTCTTCTAATTTTGACTTTAAATAAAAATATAGCTTAGAGTACCTGTTGTTTTAAAGTTCTCTTTCCCTTTCCATACGGCTTAAACCCAGGGATAGACTCGGGAAGGGTAATATTAAAATTTAGCGGTTTCAAAACATTATTCCCGCTCTGCACATGCGCTGCCATAGCGACACTAGCCGCAGCCGCCTGGGGGTTATTGAGAACGCCGCAGTGGGGCGCAACGCCGTGAGCCGTATTGGCAACGTTGGCAACGATGCAGGTGGTAGTGTTTTGAGACGTAGCCGGAGGGATCTGGTAGGTAAAGGCCGGATACTTCGGCTTTTTCGTCAAAAATTGGGGTTTCGGAAGTAAAATTTCTTCGGCTAAAAAAGAAAATATAAAAACGATATTGCTGGAAAAATCTCCGTAGAAATCAGTTTAAAATATGTTTAAAACAACTTACAAGAACTGGCATGTTCATTAAACAAATTTTCCAAATTTTTCATTTGGAAAAGTTTCACAATAGCTATAAAAATTTTAACATTTTCCTCAGAAACTATGGTCTGACCGCAATACATAATTTCCACGACACATTTTAATACTGAAAAATCGCACCCACCAATCTGGATCTGTTCTATTGAGGGATTTTTCTCAAGTTCATCCTGTAAGAAAATAGTCTTTGGTTTAGTAAAAGGAGAAATGGATTATTTAAACCCAAAGAGTAGGATTTCAGTGAAACTTTTTTTTATACAAGTATGAATTAATAACTCTCTAGTACATGCTTAAAAAATTCAGATGTTTTCAACAGGCAAAATTTTTAATTTTTTTAAATTATTTTAAATTTGAGTATGTCAACTAAAATGTTAATATTGTGATATACTTGTATATATTTTCAGAATTTATACATTTCTGACGGTTTATTAAGGTAAATTTAAGTTAAAATATTTTGGTTTATTCTCCCAAATATACAGGGATATTTAGAATTAAAGGTTTTTTTTTGGTTTGTTCTCACAAGGTATTTTGTGACATATAAACGAGCATATAAAGAGGTACATTGCTGGTATTTTTTTTTAAATATTTGAACTACTTTACACCTTTCAAAAATACTTCGCTAAATTCGGGAGGCTCTTTGTATCATTAGAAAAATGAATGATGAAAATTAAAAACATTGCACGCTCCCTCAGGACTTACCAAAAATTATTCTATCATTATTTTTTTTTTTTTATATTTGGACCACTTAAGATCTTCAAAAAATTTTAAGCAAAATTCACAAGGATATATCATATCACTAGAAAAATTCCTTTGAAATTTATTTGTAAATTAGAAATTAGCGGGAAGTTGCAGGGCTGGCCTCTTGAGTCAACCGTTTTACTAATTATTTTTTTGCTTAAACCATACCGATTTACGTTAAAACCAACCAAAACTAAAAAGTTGTTTTATTTATAATAATATGAAGATGATTTCAGCACAAATGCACTTTTTAAAGTAATTTAAACCTCTAAAAGGCCAAAAAAATCATGCAAAAAGCTATGTCTTATTGTCTTTTTTTTGTTTTTGCTATTTTTCAACAAGCATAAGGCATTTCGTGATTTCTAACCAATTCTACCCTATACAAAACCTAATTGTAAAGTTTTCTCTTACTACAATTTTTCTCTACGACCAATTTTTAGAAAGTTAGGGACAATTAAAGAAGAAAAAAATCCAGGAAACGAACCATCTTGCCTAGCAATTTTTTCAAAATGCATAGAATGACTTGACAGTAGGTAGGAAATAGTCCATGGATCAAAATCTATATCATACCGAAGGGCGCCTTTACCTTGGGGGTGGTTGCCATGTGGAATTTTTTTCATATTTTGACCACAGGAATCGATAGAAAAATTATTTCTAAGCAAAAAATGTTTTATGTATTTTTTTTTGTAAAATGCATACTTTTCTAGTTATTTGCGATAGAAAGTTGGAGTTTTTTGTCGATAAAATCAACGTTTTAGATTGTTTTTTTGCAAATAACTCGATAAGCATGCATTTTATCAAAAAAAAAAAAACAGTAAAAAACAAAATTGTAACTTTTTAAAAAAAAAGAAAAAAAATGTTTTTTTTTAATTGCTGTGGGACCAATACAAACCAAGTTGTGGTTTGTTAAAAGTTAGTTGTTATTTATCAAACACAAAATTTCAGAGTTTCAAAGGCAAATAACGCAAAATCTACGTATTTTTCGAGGAAAACTAATAATAACTTTTTTGAAGCATATGCATATTCTTTTTTAAGAAAAATGTATGTATCATAAAAACTGAGTGAATTATGATTATTATAAGGTTAGACCAAAATTTTTTGAGTACAAAAATCTTTGAAAACAACCCCCTAATTACCACCCTAATTAAAATGAGTCGTAGCCCTTTTTCAATTCTCTTTATCCATGTATTATAAATACCGAAATAAATACATTCTAAAATTTTAACCGACTTACTTTTGAAAAAAATGGAGCTGCAGTTGAAAATCAAATTTAAGAATTTTAATAAAAAATGAGCTTTTCTCTAAAATTACTTAAAAACTAAGGGAGATACGTAAAAAGTACTAAGGTATTAAATTGTAGCTATTTGAATAACAAACATTTTGCTTTTTTTAAATTTACTCTATGGCAGAAATTAAGTGAGATATAAACATTTAAAACGCGTGTGCATAGACGAGCACTACCTTGTTTTAGCCCTTTAAACTCAACCTTTTAAAAAAGTAATGGTTTTAAACAGTTTTAATATATAGAATCTTATAGCTCTTGAAAAAGTCAACCAAACGTTTTTTTTAAAGAACTTTTTATCACAAAAACTGAAGGAATTATGCCTAAAAAACAAATTTTTGGAGCATACTTGGGTTTGCTTTTAAGGGTTGAAATACTTCAACTAATATTTCAAAAATTAAACATTTATTATTCAACTTATTTAAGCCAAAGTGTTACTTGATTTAAGCTTGATTATGAAAGTGAAGTAAGTTTTAAAGGTTTTAGTAATAAGGGGTAGTTTTCACCCCTTAAAAAATAAAAAAGCGCTCATCGGCACCAACTTAATTGTTTTTCTTTTAAATTTACGGTTTTGTACTTTTTGTTGCATTGTAATTTTGTAAGGGGTGGATTTTTAATGATTAAAATATTACAAAATTAAATTAATAATACTTTTGAGCAGTCACATTTTTTAAATACAACTTTCTGACAATATGTTATTTCAACTGTTAATTTTTCTAGGGTAAACAATTTTTTTTTATTAAATGATAATAAGGCTTGATTTTCAGAGTTAAAATAATATATTAAATAATGTTTCAAGGAATAAAATACTTATTTTTCAAATTATTTGAGCCTAATTTTATGTGCCTAAGCTTTAATATGAAAGTTTTTACAATTAGGGGTAGTTTTCCCCCATAAAAAATAAAAAGCGCCCATTGGCATAATATAGATTTTGAAGAGGAGGGTAAGTTAAGCTTAATCCCAAATTTTCATTTGAATCTATGCGTTTTGAAAAAAATTGCCAGGTTAAAAAAGTGCAAACACTTTTTTAAGCTTCGTTTGCTTGACTATGGGTTGTTTTTATTTTATTTTTACATTTTGTATGTTAAATAAATGTTGCAGATTTTAAATAAATGTTCCAGATCTTCCTAAATAGCATATCTTAATCACTGTAATATAAATTTTTCTTAAGTTTTTTGATCAAAAATGCCTGCTACCTTGTGCATCCAACCAACCAACAGACCACTTCTTAAATAGTGTATATACATATATTATATATTGGTATATTAGTAAACTGCCTTTATATATTTTAAATACGTAATTCCTGACTTACCAGAACTATGCCTTAAATCTTATTTTTGGAAAATGTAATGTAGTTTTTAAAAGGTTCACAAATCTATGCCCATATTTATTTTAAAAAATAACTTTTTTTATAAAATATAAAAAAACGCATTAGAAAAAAAAACCTTAATTTTATAAAATACTGTAACTTACCCTAAATAAAGGGCTATTCGCAGCTAAAACGAACTTATGTGCCTGAATAGTATTATTTCCACAACATATAACTATGTCCACCAAACTTTGGTGTTCCATCAAGGAACAGAAATTTTTCAGTAAATTTTTTGGGTGAGTCTCCCAATGGATCGCATAGCGGGTTCCTTTAGTGCTGTTTTTATTCATTCTTGAAGAAAATAAAGTAGATGAGTTTTGAAAGAGATGCGCACCCCTACAATTTTAGCGAAACTTCTTTATGTGCTGTTTTCGGTGTAATTTACTGTTAGTTTTCACTTTCTCAAAGAACTAGATACAAAATATCCCAGTATTTCACTTATTTTCAAAGTTTAAAATCGTTTTAAACAGATTTAAAAAAGGTTTTTAAAATTCACGAAAAACAAACTGCCGCCATTTAAGTTAAACATATTTCTTCTTTTTTTCGCATGAGCCAAAGGCACGAACAACAAAATGTTTATTCTCCTAGAGCATATACCTATAGAGCAGCCTTGGTGCTCGGCAGTGCAAAAAGCGTGCGAGAGAGAAAGAAGAATAAGTGTATAACTTTTCTCTCTTACTTCTACGTTCTAATTAATTAGCGGAGAGGGACCGACAAATCAGCACGTTGAAGTTCGAGAGAAGAGCTATACACTTCTATCTTTTCGTATTTTTGTCTGCACATCCAAGCAGCAAGGCTGTCTCTATAGGTATAGGCTCTAAGGCTTTGACTTAATAAACCTTCGAGCATACACCTGCTAGAGGTAGCAGTGCTGTTCGGCAGTATAAATAATCATGTAACGGATCAGTCAGCACGTTGGAGCGAGAGAGGAAGGATATAGTCCGATTTTGATTTCTCTGTCGCACGCTTGTTCGCACACACACGGGAGGGCTGCCTATATGCATATATCGATAGACTTTTTGAAATAGCCTAATCGGATAATTATACATTTTTTCTTAGTCTGAATATCGCATGCCTAGCCAGCCTTATTTATAGGTAAACAAATTGGTGAAATCAGAGTCTTTAATAAACTCTGGGTGAAATATTTTAAAAAGAATAGTTTCCTTTATCTGTGATATTCATAAAAACTAAACATCGATAAAAAAGTACGCTGAATTTATGCGCTGAACGTCAAATGACGTCTTTATCTGTGATATTCATAAAAACTAAACATCGATAAAAAAGTACGCTGAATTTATGCGCTGAACGTCAAATGACGTCATGAGAAGTTCTGGATGGAACAAATTAAAACGAAATGTTTAAAAAAGCTCGCTGTTTGTCCTGCAACTGTCAATTCTTAGCGGATTGTTTCTCTTCCGGTTTATTTATATTTTTTTGCCCAAGTATTTTATAAACACGCTTTAATGGAATCCATCATGGAATCCATCGGACTCTCCAGTAGTGATGTAAGAATACGTATCCAAATTTTCGTTGAATCCGAATATTAAACGGATCCGTATATTCCGGAATCAGTCCGTAAATTCGAATACGTATTCGGTATCGAAACGGGAGCGGATGAATTCTTCCAACTGCCGGTTGATCGGCATCGACGCGGGCTCGAATATGCGATCGGATCCGTAATCGTTATACGAGGTGGTTACGAGCTGTCTTATAAAGATTTTTCCATTTGTCCCTGGATGGCGCTGCCCTTAATTAAAGCACTTTGGGCATACGTAAAATACTTATTTTTTTAAATAAATACTTATTTTTTAATGCGAAAAAATAAGCGCTAATAATTTCGTCACTCCCTCACGGAAACGTAAATGTTGCGCGAACTTTCTTTTATATGCTAGATAATAAAACAAAAAAAAAATAGAATCAACTTTATCCGCGTTACTTTTAATAAGACTTGACCTTCAAGCAAAAAACAGTATTGTTTACCTTTCGAGTTTAACGTAACCCATTTTAAAAAATTCAAAAACTTATAAATTAAAAATGCAGGGAAGGAAAAAAAGGTTACCTCAGAAAATTATATTTTTTTACATTTGACTTGCAGAGCTGTTGTTTTATATTCTTTGTTCCTATGTTGAAACGAATATTTGTTTCTATGTTGCCTTGCTATAACTATTAATAAAATAATAAAATTAAGTATACTGTTATATATTTTTAACCGTAACCTATTATTTACCTCATCGCCGTTTAGTTTATTTTATATATATTTTTTTAACAGAACAAACATTTTGATAGGCATAGCGAAAATAGAGAAATTTTTTGTAACATAAAGCGGAATTTGAAGCAGCTGCGCCAACCCTGTTGATTACTTGTAACTGTCTTTGAATTCGTATCCTTTCCTCTATTCGCCCGCCGCCGTCCGGTATCAGCTGTGCGCGACTCCGCGGTTGCCTAGAAGATAGAACCACTTGGCGATTTAATTTCGTACGACGTTGCGCATGACGTCACTCGATGATAACAATTCTGCTTGTCGGTTGGGAAAGCAGTGTTTTAAAGCCTTTTTTAACGTTTATTGTATTTTGGCATTACTTATGACGTTTAAAAAATAAATAAATCATGCGCTTAATCCATCTAACATCTAAACAGAAATCGGAATGCCATATTAAAACTCGCCGTTTCTGGGGAAATTGTCGTCGAGTGACGTCAGGCGTGCGAGAGAGATAGGCTTATCTCATGCGCGTGGGTTTATCTTCTCGACTAATAGTATCATGGCGGTTGCCTATGTTATAAGGACTTCTTATGGATACGTATTCACATATTGAATCCGAATCTCTCTTGATTCCGAATACGTATAATCCGAATATCAAAAGGATACGGAAATTTACATCACTACTCTCCAGTGGTAGTTTAAAAACGGTTTGATGAATTAGCGCTTATGCGCTGGATCCATCGATGCAATTAAAAACTTGCCCGTAATTCTTGGTGCACTTGGTGACAATTTACATTACTGTGGACTTTACTTCCCGTTCAGTTTTTGTTTTTGTTGTCAGTTTTTTTGCAAAAACCATATAAATAAAATCTGAAAACAAACGAGAATGTATTACTTTTTAAAAACTATATCGTCGAAATAATTCTCCAAATATACTTAAAGAAGGGTCCGGTGTCGTTTAGTAGATTTTTTTTCATTTTGTTCGACGGCGCATTTATGATAAAGAAAATTTACGGTAATTATTTACAAGTGGGGTCAACCCTATTTTTGGCCATAAAAATAGATGAATTGATGAATGATTTTAATTTTTTGTTTTTACAGCGGATTTATGGTGATGATAGCGAAAATATCAAAAAATAATATTTCAATTAAAAAATCAACTTTGAAAGTTCAAAAAATCGTTATTTTTGCAAATAATCTTAAATAACTTTTATTTTCATTGTCTTCAAGCTTATTGTTATTTTTTTTTCGCAATCTATGTTTAAAAACAAAGAATTAAAAAAACAATTGATGTCAAAATGCGTTTTGCATGGTTACCTAGTTGTGGTTGGTTTTTTCAATTTGTTCGTATTTTTATGTATTTTTCAAAAAAAAAAAAAAAAAAAAAATCAAAAACATCTTAAAAAGATAAAATATAAATTTTATCCTGAAACATGAACTCCAATATTTTTGCCGATCTAGTCGCGAGTTGATTTTTTAGTTAAAAAATTAACTTTTTTAATCATTTTTTTTTCAAATTGTTCGTTTTTTTATGTGTTTTTCAAAAAATATATATAGTTATCAAAAACATCAAAAAAAGATAAAATTAAAATTT
>JAHBCN010001598.1:112601-135555 GCA_019359885.1 Listronotus oregonensis | reverse complement strand
TTAAAAAATAAAGGGTAAGAAACAAATGAAACAAAATTTTTATTATTATAGGTCATGAATTTATCCTAAAAGAAACCATTTCCCGGGTTTTTATTGGTTCTTAAAAATTTATTGCTTTAAAATTAAAATGCATTTATTTTGGGTTGTTTTTTTTTTTTAAAAAAACATGATATCAAAAGGTATTAAAAAACCTTTTTCATTATTATAATTACGTAAAATTCGCGGAAATGTCTAGAAAGTAGATAATGCAGTTAAACTACAAAATCTTAAATTTTATTATAAAAAGGTTTTTTCATTTTCCCTCCTTTTATAGCTTTTTTTGTTCCAAAAAATTATAAGTTTGGGGTATGAAAATTTCACATAAAATTTTATCACCTGAAAATTAGATGTTATGTCAAGTGTTTTTTGAGATATTCCTTTTTGAAAATCGCCCTTTTACCCCTGACTGACTTAAAAAAATTAGGGGGATTCCGGGGAGAAGAAACCAAAATTTTGGATTTGGTGGTTTTGGACAAAAAAGGGAAAAAAAGTTTTAAAAAACTGCATTTTTTTCTGGAAGGCCTAAAACAGGTGGAAAATTTTCTGGGGGGGGAAAAAGACCCTTTTTTCCCCATCATATTCATGAAAAGTAAAATTTTAATTTAAGCTATTTTATTATATTTATAATCAGTTTAAGTATCTGTATTTACAAATAAAAAAAATTGGAAAAAAAATCGGGGAAGTAAAAAAAAACCTTCAAACTTGCATTTTTAAAATTTTTGCCATTTTGCACTTTTTAAAATTATAGATGCACTTTTGGCACCAACATATTTTTTTATTTTTAATATTACACTTAATAAGCTTATCAACTAGAATTCATTTATTTTGGTACGTTGAGGCATCATAATTTTTTTTAAAATAAAATATCCGCGGGAATGCAAAAAAGGGTTTTTTTTTTGCCAAAAAAAAGATAGGTTATTACCCGAAAAAAAGTTTTCGTTTTTTAGAAACCAAAACATAAGAAGGCCGAAAGCTTAAAAAAAATTAAAAAGGGGAGGAAATTTGATAAAAAGTCCCACCTTCCGGATTTCTATCTCCATTATTTATAATTTTAATATCACGCTGAAAATGGGCGTGCGACATTTTTGGTTGCGCGCTTTGCGTCAAAACCAGTACTCCACAGTAAATAGTTATTTTAGGGTATTAAATATTTATTTAAAAAATTTAAAAAAAAATATGATTTATATAGAATACTTCAAAGAATTTATTCCCGTTGAAAATTTAATTTAAAGTTGATTTTTCAATAAGCTAGCTGTTAATTAATAAAATTGTTCAGAACTTTCGTCTTCATTGTACTTTAAAAAAATTGAAATAATTTCGTTTATTGTAATATTATTTGTTTTTTCTTTTTTTTTGTCAAAATTATCAAATTATTATAAACGGTTAAAATTTTTTTAAAACTTTTATGGGATATCTTTTAAGTATGTATATAAGAAGGGTTAGGCGAGAAAAATTTAAACAAATATTATTTAAGTTTTTTTTCTAAATAAACCATTTTTTTTAAAATTGTTTAATTAATATTTAATCCCCAAAAAAAATTTTTTGTTGCCTTTTGGCCGACGCCAACCAAAACGCGCGGGGGCCCCTTTTTTAAATTAAATTAAAATTAAAATAAAAATAGAATTTGGGGATTTGGGGATTTTATGGAAATTTTCCCTTGGCGCAATTTCCCACCTCTTATGGTTTTTTAGTTATCATCTAAAATCGAAATGGTTTTTTTTTTCGTTTTTTTTAAAACTTGCTTTTTATTGGGGGAAAAAACCCAAAAAACCGGAACCTCTGGTTCCTTACTTTTCGGTTTTTAACTATTTTTTCAAGAAAACACTTCTCGACTAGACAAGTTTTTTTGCCCTATTTGGGGGTCACAATGGCGGGAAAAAAACAGGCTGAAAATTTTTTAAAATTCAGTGTACAAAACGAGAATATTTCAGGGAAATTTTGAAGTCTACGAAACGCGAGTGCGAAACAAGAATAAAACAAAAAAGGGTAAATTTAAATTTGAATTTTACGGGTATGATGGGGGGGGCCCATCTTTTCCCCCCCTTTGGGAAAAATTTTGAAGTTTTCAATTATTGAACTGAGTTTCTGAGGTTATAATTGTCTTAGAATTTAAAAGGGAAAGGGAGGTTTTATTTCACACTGAACTCAAAAAAAGAAAAGATCATAAAAATAAGTGCCAAGTTCCTATCCAAAAAAACTCGGCCTCCAAATACTGAGATCTAAAAATTTAAAATTTTTTTTAATTTGTGTGTATTAAGAAAAAAAAGTTTGTATTACTGAAAAAAAAAATTTTATAAACAGACAGATAGAAAAAAAATTTCAAATCAAAAAAAAACTTTTTTTCTTATTAATTTTTTTTATAATCAACAAATAAATTAATAATAAAAAAAGGAAACAAGCCAACTTTACCACAAAATATATCTTTAAAGGAAACGAACGAATCTACAAAAGAAACACCGAATTTCATAACATTTAAATTTTTAAAAATTACAAAACTTTTTTCGTCCCCAATTTCTGTGTTGTTAGTCTCATCAATGAACCAATCCACAAGATTAAAGATGTGAGTATTTATATACATTAAAAACATGAGGACCCCCACAAAAAAAGGTAAATTAAAAAGGATTTAAATATATTTTAAGTATAAGGTCTCCAACCTTTTATTTATTTATTCTTTGACTTCACCCTTTGGGGGGATTGTAATTTTTTAAAAAAGGTCTGAAACTCTATTTTTTGGGGAAAATAGTAAGTTGTGTAGATTAGATTTTAAGTAAAAAAATAGAAACATTTTTAATGCTTTTTCCAAAGATTAGAGAATATTTTAACCACTGCCCAATAAGAAAAAAAAAAGGTTTGAAAAAAGGGGGGTTTCAATTTATCCATTTCATCCATTAAAGAATACCACAAAGAAAAAGAACGAATGTATTTGAAGATTACTTTTAAAAAGATTAAATTAATTCAGAAAAATTCAGTTTGTCTTAGATAATGCCATTTTTTAATTTATTATTGTTTAGTATTGTATAGTTAATTATTAAATTCGTGGTAACTCCCATTCAAGGTAGTGGAGTAAAATTTGGAAGAAAAGTCGCTTAGTTATCGAGAAAAAAAAAACCGGCGTAGAACCAAACCAGACTTAGTGGGATTCTTTAATAAGGTAATCGTGTACACGAAATCACTTTTTACGACATTTTTTAGTGGTCGAGAGTTTTTTTATTTCGAAAAACCCAAAAAAATCGGTTTTCAATAAAACACGTATTTTAACTTCTCCACTGCTCTATCTTTAATAATATTCATGCTATCAAGTTAATTTTTTTTTAGATTAAAGTAGACACAATAGCGCTTCAAACAACGTCCCACTTGAAGCTGATATTTTTTTGTTAAATTTTTAAAATAGTACGAAACTCAAAATTGTTATTTTTAGTAGCGTAATTTTAGGCAATTGAGAAAAAAGTTTATTATTGAAAATTTATACATACATGCTGCGAAACAAATTGTAGTTAATGTTTAAAAAAAGTTTTTAAAACAAAATTTTTTAGATTCCTTTTATAGTATTGAGTCAGTAATATTTTTTTAACGGCCAAAGTAAATATTTTTGCGCGCTTGGGCTTAGCGAGCCGGCCGACTACAAAGATCTTACGGTCCGGTGGAAGTGTGGGTAGTTAAAGTTGTATCAACAGGTTTAAACGCAGATCTAAGGGCTGCTTAAGTTGTTTAGAAAAGAAAAAATTTTAAATATCCGAAACAGGTGGGTAGATTTTTAAACCCATACAAAAATATCAATCATTGTTATTAATTACCCACCTAATAAGTAGGTTTATTCAACTTTTTTTTATTGGTTGCTGGTAAAGAAACCACCCACGGGATTCGTTATTTTTTTGATTATACATTCAAAACTTCATTATTTTTTAAACATTTTTAGCAACAAAAAATTGCGGATGCTTTGTGTCTTTTAATTAAATTTGAGAAATATAGTACATAAACTAGGGCTTCGTTAAAGGTCTTTTTTAAACAGGAATATATAATTATTTTTTTCCATATAAAGAGATGATACGAAGCTATTCTTTGACATGTCTGAATGCTGCTTGAATAAGCAATGTTGCCAGACTTTTTGTAATAATTTGGTATTATTGAAGGTTGTTTTTTATATATAAACTAACTAACTAGAACTAACAAACAACAACTTTCAAACTATGATCTAGTTCTGGTTAGTTCCGGTTAGGTTTTCCTCGTTAAATTGTAAATTTTTTTTATTATAAATGCGCCGTCGGTCATGATTAGTGCTGGTTAGTTAAAGCGGCTTTTTATTTTCCCTAATTATATTTGTAACTGGCTTGAAATTCAAATATTTTTGATTTATTGAAAATTATCCTTATGGTAACGGCAAAGTTTTTTATTATAAATTAATAATATTTTCGTTTAGCAACACCGTAAACGTCTTGAAGCGATGCATGAATTTATTACATGTAAATCGTAAATAGTTAAAATAAAATGTCAAATAATGACCAATTTTTAGAATTTTTATTGCGCTTTTCTTGGTGAAAACTACATCATCCGAATTTTTTTGCCTTAAATAATAATACTTAAAGAATATTTTACATTGCAAATTTAAAAATCGTCCAATTCCGTGGGTGATTTTTTACAGACCCAAAAATGTAATATGTAAGTAGTTATTTAGGCGCTTCATTAGTAGCATTTTACGTAAATTTAATCCATTTCTGCCTTAAAATATTTAATAATGATATTGCAGGAACGAAATTTACACTCCTTGCAACATTTTAGTTCTTCTTTCACACAAGTACATGTTGGAAATTCAATTTTGGGTTGACATAAAGCCATTGCACTACGTATTATGGCAGCAGCTCTTAATAAAGTTTAAATTTTGGACATTTCTCTGGGAAGTAAAAGATCTATCTGAACATCACTACCAATACTCGCAGAAAAGGTAGATATTGTCGAACTATTTTCGTGTAGGTTCGGAAACCGTTTTTCTATTTTTGTGCGATTTTATGTTTCTTTCAGAGATGTAGTGGCTGTAACCTAATTTATGATATTTCTCATCAAACGCAAATAAATCTTTATAGCACGTAATTTAGATATCATATTAATGTCGTTTCTATTCCTGGCAGCTTTATTACTTTTTTGATAGGTAGCTTTTCCTTCTACCTAAAAAGATTCAGTACTATGTAAAAAAATAAATACCCTAAACAGGATTTATAAGGATAAAATTGAAATTCGTATTTTGTTTCAGTACAAAATATAAACTAATATAAAGGTACCAACTATACTATGAAGGTACCTAATAATATTTAAATTACTTGTTTAAACAGATTTTTTATATAACTTTTCTTCTTTTTATTTTTACTATTGCTGCAAAAAAAACATTTTTCTAATATTAAAACTAGCGCATTTAAGTTTAGTTTAGACAGGCGCGGCGCCACTGTCTGATTGCAAATTATGATAATAGTTTTGAGAATCTGTGTAAGTTTTACGACAGTCTTTATGATATTTTATTTTAATTTTGCCATTTAAAATATCATTTTTTTGACAGAATTTTTTTTTGCTAGATTGTCCTGCCTTTTTTTCAGCACTTAATAGTAATGATAACAACCCTTGTATTCTAGGTCAGCGTTTCTCAACCTTTTTTGGCCCGCGGACCAAAATTTAGTTATTATTGTTTTTTTTAATAAGTAAATTTTTTTCGCGGATCGAAAATTGTCCGCGGACTAGTAAAATTTCTCGGCGGACCAATGGTGCCATGGTGGGGTCGCCCGACCAGCGGTTGAGAATAGCTGTTCTAGGTCTTTGTAAAACAGATTTGTATTCATCATACACAATTTTCTTACAAATAATTTGCTTCATTGTTTTAAAATTTTAAATACATACAGCACACTCTAAATTTCGACAACCACCACTACTAATGTATTACTTAACTACGGACGCTATCCGCATGCGGGGCTATTGGGTCCCGATAATACTTTTTTACGTCTGAAAAAAAAATCGCTGTTGCCAAACGATACGCTCTAGGATTTTTTTTTTTTTTTCAAAAACTTTTGTTATTATTTGGCTATATTTTCTTCGCTGCATGTATGAAAATATTTTCAAAAATAAAAAAGTTTATCGATTGGTGAAAATTTCAATACCAAAAATATTTATTTTTAGTTTATATGATTTTTAGAGGAATGAAAGTGCGAATTGTGCCCAAACTGTTTATAAGGTTAAAAGCGCTACAGTGTGGGCTTTAATTTGACACAAAAAAAAAATCGGTATCTTTGATAGTTTTAAAGTTATGGCGGTGGAAACAAAAAAAATCAATTTTTTTATAAGTTAAAAAAATCACTTTTTATTAATTTAAAAAGTTCGAGACCACAAAAAAATGTCGTAAAATACGATTTCATGTGCCCGGTGACATACTCAAAGAAACCTAACAGGTTTGATCTGGTTCTACGCCAAAAAAAAAAACGACACGATAGACTTACGGAATCGCTCCGCCAAGAATCAAGACGGCTCCAAGAGAAGAAGAAGAACTCCCATCATTTGGTAGTGATGCGTCCGAGAACGAGGTCTCTCGTTCCCTTGACCAGAATTCTGACGCACAATTACAAAAAAATGAGCTTATTTAAGAATAAGATTTTTAATTAGAAATAAACAAAAGATAAAAATTTCTCCTCTTGGCGGCATTACTATTCATCAGTGTAAAAATATGAGACTCATCCTATAATAGATACATAGGAATTGACAATGTTTTAGCACTTACTCTTTTCAGGCTTATAACTTAATATCTATTTAATAAAAACCTGAATTCGTTTTAAGTAACCAACATTTCAATATCCTCTCTCTCTCGTTTTTAAAGACAATCTAATGTAAACTAAAATATAATCTAATATTATTTTTTTAAATTGAATCGAAATAAATAAAGACTACATGCTCTTAAGATCTTACCAGAAAACTGGTTCCCCTCAATACAAATATCTAATAAAACTACCTCAACGTACAACAATTTTTCTTTTTCGCATTATTTTTCATGGGAAAATTTGCGAAATTTTATGGACTACGCCATTTTGGCTGTTTTTCCCCGTTCTTGCGGAAAAATTTCCCTAACGTTTTTGAAAATACTCTATCGCCTATGTTCATCAGGGATAATGTAGCAACATTCTAATGGTAAAAGAATTTTTAAATCGGTCCAGTAGTTCTGTAGCGTATTCAATGCAAACAAACATTCAAATCTTTCCCCTTTATAATATTAGTTTAGATTATAGTATAGATATTTTTTTAGAGGTTTTTTATGTAGTTAAATCTAGGCAAAATATAGATGGTATTTGTCCCAATTAAAATGTCAGAAAATCTTTTAGTCCAAAATTTTCTGTTGCTATTTTTGTTTTTATTTTTTTTTTGAAGACGAGACCAGATGAGGTCAGAATTAGGTTTATAATAAATCGATACTATATTTATACATATAAACCAAGGAAGTTTAAAGGAGTAAGGAAGCCCAATACTGTAGAACAAAATTGTCCAGGCGTGCAGGGCAGCGGGAATAGGGGGGTTGGCCCCGCGGAGTTTGCGCAATGAATAGTAGGTCAGAGCCAGACTTCCATAATTCTTTGTTACTACCAATAAAGTTGACATCATCAAATGTCAAATCAAGCATTCACTGTTTTTTTTTTTATTTTTTGCACAAAATTGTTGGTTATTAAACGATACTACCATAGAATATTTAAAATTATTGTGTAATATTGGATTTTATATCATCTGATATAATATGGAAAGAAGCCTTCAAATGGTCGATATTTTTGTGAGTTTTGTATTTTTACCAAAAATCTTTGTAAATAAATAAAAACACGATTTTTTAAAATAAATTTCAAATATTGTATGATAGTTTCATGTACTTATCACCAATTTTGTGACAAGATAGTGTAAATGAGTTTAATCTAATCCTAAGATTCTGGTTGTACATTAAAAAGTGACCATTTTTATAACTGCTTTTTGGGCATATACTTTTCACTAATAACAAACATTCATGAGACAGAATAACAGTGGTTAAAAATGTTTAGTATTCTTTGGTACCTAGGTATCCATTGTAACAGTATCCGTTAAATATTATGTGTCTACAGTATGTCGAGCTTAAAAAGTTTATAATGTAAGTTTAAGAAACCAAAAATCTAATTTCTTTTTAAACAAATACAGAAAAAGCAAAAAGGAATAACTTTAACATAAAATTGTACTTTCTTTCATTCAATTAGAGGGACCTGTATATATTAAAATTTGCCTGGTCTGCCCAGTAATTAATAATTTTGATTCTTTAAAATAATGTACTAAATTATTACATGAAATAAAAGTACCTAAATGCAAACCTTATTTCTTTTTAATAATCTACAGAAATACACAAACATTGTGGAAACATCTAAAAGATAGTTAAGATTGCCTTACTTTTCTCATTGCTATTTCCTATGAAATTTTTATTTTCTATTATTCATAATTGATATATTATTACATATTCGGTTACCTAAGGTTACGTCTCATAAGAAGCACCTAATTAAGTAAGAAGTTCTTACCTAAAGTCCTAATGCCGGGTATGTTACCCTTGGATTTGCAAGACAAAACCATACAACATCTAGTCATTTTGTTACGATATTATAAGTAACAAACAATAAACACAAAATTATAATCACAATTTAATAAACACTAATCACTAAAATAAGAAGGTTTTTATCAACCACAAAATATAATCACACACTCCTACTCCGGCTCTCATAAAAGTATAATGTGTTGCCTAACTACACACTGATTTATCAGTGTGTAAGTAGGCAACACATTAAATTATTTCGTGGAAATTTGTTATTGCGCAGAATCGGCGGGGCCAACTCTGACAGTTATTTTCACCCTGGGCTGGACATTTTTTGATCGAATGGGCCATAGCATTGGGCTTCCATACACCTTTAAACTTCCTTGATATAAACCCCTATTATGAAAGTTAGGTAAACTTATCAAGTTATATTCTATACCAAAATAAATTACACCCAACTGTGTTTGCTTTGGATTTCCAACTTAATGATTTTAAAAAAGGTTCTAAGCCTTCATAAAGTGTAAATAAGCCTTTTGGAAAATGTGGTAACCTTTTGCAGTTGCACAATGAACATGCGAGCTCCAATTAGGAAGGTCATATCTCGCACTGTAACAGCTAATTATATTTTAAATGTTTATACGTTTCCTATCTTAATCTTTACAATATATACAGCATTTTTAAATTTTGCAAACAGTTTGTAAAACCTATATAAATAAGAAATATCTTACCTGTATGTACAATAGGATGTTTTGATCCGATGGCCTGTCCGTGATTAAAAATTTGAATCCCTTGTATTCAATTTCAGCTGGTGCTGGGCGAATGTCTTTTTGTCTCATGATTCCGCTGGTCATTCCCCTTTCTTAAATTAATCCAGTCACTAATTATTGATTTTTAATATTGGCTTAAATTAGAGGGTTTTTATACCGTCGATTAGAAAATTCAGTCTCTCGAAAACAATATTTAAGTAATTAAATATTAAGTAACTTGCTTCAGGTAGTTATTTACACTAGTTGATATGCTTCAGCAATGCAAAAAACTCAACAATTAGAAAATGAAGACCATATCGTTCTGTCGGTGGTTAAAGCAAAATAAATTTCGTTTAGACGCACAGCTTATTTGGCTTTCTGAGGTGAATCCAATAAACTATGGCAATGTTGCAAAATGACTAAGTTCAATAATTAATATTTTGCCCTTGCTATTAGTTTATTTGTGTTGAGCCTGGCAATATTCCGCACTGTCCAAGTGGAACTCCATGTATGCGAGAACAGGTTCACCAAGATACTGAAAAAGAACAAAAAAATTAGCACAAACAAAACTTGTAAGACCGCTGTAGTTTTAGTTTGTGCAGATCGGAATGAGTTTCTGTGGACTCGTTGTCTAGTGGTAAAGAGGTGGCCGTGGCAAGAAGAAACTGAGATCAAAAAAGAAAATAATTTTAAGGCGGATGATCTGCATAAACCGAGTCCGTAAGCAGCCTTTATAGGAAAAGTAAATTAATTTTCATATTCAGGGTGTTCAAAAAATGATTATTTTGATGCCAATTAATTAAACAAAAATAAATAATACCATGTAAATGCTTTACGCTAAATCTGATCGCATTTTGAAATTTCAAAATAAAATAATCTATTTTTTTTTAAATAAGATGATAGATGATAATATAAGTTCGCCTTTCTTTCACCTTCTCAGAAGACTCTACCGGCACAAAACCCGAAAATCTCTCTAACCCCCCCAAAATCACCCTCAAAGTCTCCAAATCCCCAGTGACTTTTAGGGCTAATTTTGGGGAGGTTAGAGGGGTTTTTGGGTTTTGTGCCCGAGAAGATTGTTGATCAGCGTGTTAAAAACTCTTTCTTTGCGAGGTCCTTTAAAGTGCGATTATCTCGAAAACAGTTGCTCCTAGAGACCTAAATGAAGTATACATTTTTGATGCAGCGGGAATTGTAGTAACTTCTTTTTTTAATAAACAAGTCAATATACTAAGCCTAAAAAAAGTTATGCTATCTAAAACAAGTGGGGTTGGCCGTAGCTGGCGCCCTCTACTAGCAACATCAAAAGTATGGATGATTTTAAATTTTGTATCGCTATGTCTTTTAGTGCAGAAATTATTACGAAAAAAGGAAAACAAAATTAAAAGTTTGACACTGTATTTTAGTTATTATCAACTTTGTAATAAGGCAAGTTTACGTTAATTGCATTATTTCGAACTAAGGAATCTGCTGTTGCTCTGTGTCACATTACTTCTGGACATCCTGTATATATATATATATATATATATATATATATATATATATATATATATATATATATATATATATATATATATATATATATATATATATATATATATATATATATATATATATATAGAAAAACAAATATTAGAAAGTCCGTACCCAATTATATTCATTATATTTAAAGCTTTTACGAAACAAGGTAAAGCATGAGCTTTAATTTTCATTTCCATTTAAATCCCGATTTACAAAAGCAATTACTCGGGTAATCCTGGGGTTAGATCGTGGACATAATTCAGAAGAAATTTAATCAGTTGTTGCAAAGGTTAATTTCTTAGGAACATAAGAAGATCAACAGATTACAAAACATTAGATTTGTCTTGCCAGCTTTGAGCTTAAAAAATACATTATTTTCTTCATAAAAATTATAAAGAAAAATGATATATACTCGCAAAGACCGCACCTTGTTGTCTTGTTTTATTTCAATGACTCAGGCTCTAAACCCCAAGAAACCATTGAAATATTAACAAAAGAAATCCTAAGTTTATTTTTACAGGCACATCCAGAAAGTTAAAAACAACGATGTAGGTATAGCCGGTTTCTATCAGGGCCACTTTTTCCCAACAAAATATGTATTTTTGTCTTCCGCAAGTTCACGCTGCCTCGTGCGATTCAAAAAAAGTGGTAAGAAATCACCCTAAATTGTCGAAAACATTTACGACACTTTTAGGTGGCGGTGTAAGTTCTTAATTGGTGCCAGATACTTGTGGGTGGGGGGGAATATAATCTACGAAAATTGCGTTTTGAGGTTTTAAAGGTAGCAATTTTCTTAGTAAATAAAATTCTGCCTGTCTTTTAAATTCTATGCCGCCCCTGTTTCAGGGCGTTCCGAGTCAAAATGTGCAGTTTCCTTTACTTTTGTCCTAAAACCTAGCTTCATACATAATTTCAAGTTTCTACTCCCTCAAAAAGTGCCCCATAAATTTGATGAGTCAGTCTCAGGTAATTAAAATACTCATCTGAATTAATATACCAAAACTCATACCTTTATGTGGACAGATAACGAAGCTATGATAGAGGGAAAACATCTTTCGTGTAAATACACACTACGTGTTTTAAGCGCCTAGATACGAACAAAAAAAAATCTATAAAATAAACAAGGATATTACATAATCATTATATGATAATGTAGACTAAACATTAAAATAAAGTTAGAATAAACCATGTCTCAAAGGTGTTAACAAAGTAACACGATCCATTAGATCGAATGTCATAAAAGTGATTAAAGCAAGCGGCATGTGCCCTGGCTTAGTAACGATATAAATGAAATGAATATACAGCACTATCTTGAATTATTGTACATCGACTCTGAATAATGCTTTATCTTTATGGTGTATTTTATTTGATCATTCCTGTTTTAACACAAGAAACATATCCTTTTACTAAATTTTAAATGATGTGTTTTCACATCTGTATAAATGGTGTTTTCTAGTTTCGTACACTTCAGAAATTTACATGAAATATTCTCGTTTTGTACACTGAATCATGTAATCAATTTTATGTTTCTCGTTTCGTACACCGACCATTGTGACGGCCCAAATAACCAACCAAATAAATACCACATTAAAAATTATTAAAATTATGTTAATAACTTTTACGCAGTGATAATTGAGACAAATTTAAAAGTCCTCAGTTCTGGTCGGTCATGGTTATTTCTGGTTAGTTAAAGCGGCTATTTATTTGTTCTAATTATATTTCAGACGTGATAAATACCATATTGAAAATTATTAAAATTTTGTTAATAACTTCTACGTAGGGATAATTTAGACAAATTCAAAAGCCCTCAGTTCTGGTCGGTCATAGTTAGTTCTGGTTGGTTAAAGCGGCTTTTTATTTTTCCCAATTATTTTTATACGTGATAAATCACTAAAAGTAGGAACAGTAAACTTTTTCGTTTAGGTGGGTAGTTAAAACATATTATTATTAGATTATTTTAATATCACCATTATCCAAATAAATATTTTATTTTCTGCCTCTTATCTGTAAGTAATAAATATTTTGATATTTAGTTATAAAATTCGTTTTAATTCATTTTACCATATTTTATGAACCATCAGAGACTGGAACCTACCTCAGTTTTTGGTGTACGAAACGAGATGTCGAAAACTCAATAATTTTTTGTACGAAATAAGAATATTTGGGGAAATTTTTGAGGTGTACGAAACGCGAGTGTACAAAACAAGAATAAATCGTATATATAGGGTGGCTAAACGAAAACGCGCGAAGGTTCTTTTTAAGTACTTTCATCTTTTTTGAGAAAAACTGTAAAAACACCTTTATCTAGATCAGAGATTCCCAAAGTGGTCGATATCGACCCCTTGGGGTCAATATCGGTTTCCTAGGGGTCGACATAAACAAAAACTGATTTTGGGGGTCTACGAGGTCTAAAAATCGACCCCTATTAAATTAACACAAGTTCTTATTTAAAACTTTTAAGATAGGTAGGTAGGTACTGTATTGTTTATGTTGTGTTACGTGTACTAAGAATAATTAATATTTTTGTAGGAAATAGCATTGTTGTAGTAATGTAAAGCCTCAAGTTCGTACAAGATGAAAAACAACCAAGGCTATCAGAAGTTCTGGTTGCATACATTGTGGAACAATGCTGAAAAATACCTTACCGCTTTTCCATCATCATACCTAGTTGAAAAAAGCTTCAGTGTGGTAACAAACATTTTGACGAAACAAAGAAACCGTTTGAAAATCAACGAACGTGGAGATTTAAGGCTGCAACTCACCAATATTGACCCGGATGTAGCTAGATTGGTAGATAGTCACCAGGTTCATCCATCACACTGAAAGTTTTATTTTCTCTTTGCGAATTAATACTTTTTTAAATATCATTTCCTACCTACTTAAGATTCTTTAAGTACCTAATTTGTGATAATCATTATAAATTAAACTTGATATTTACTGATTGTCTTTTTATTTTGTTAAATTTTGATGATAAAATGAAGTCAACTTTACTCACTTAACCAAGTGCAAAGTTTTCCAATTGGTACCTTAGTACCTAGGTATTTTGTATCAATAGGAAAAAACTAAAGATAGGCCCCCTTATTTATAACAGTCTGCTAACTTAAAGCATTGCTAATTCTCACTCTGTCTTCTTTTATTTACCTAAGTCAGAATGAAAAATAACACTCTGTAGCAGCTGTTTTAAGTTAGCGGACCATTATAAGTTTTTTAAGGGGGTTGATCTTAAAAGTAGGTAATTTGGCCATGGGGGTCTGAGGTAACAGTTCATTTTGGAAAAGGGGTCACTTGTCCAAAATAGTTTGGGGATCCCTGATCTAGATGGACACCACTAAAATTGGGTCATCATATCATAGATTTAATCGACACAAACTGGCAAGTTAACCTAACAATTTTTACATTAGTTTTTGTTATCAGCTGCAACACCTAAGCGATTCATGAAATAAAAGAGAAAAAAGTATCATACATTATTATTAAAACTTCATTTTATCTTAAGGGTAGTCCACGAAGACTTCGTAAGTACCAGGTACCGTGGGTGACGGGTTTTATGTTATTTATCCCATTTGTTTCTAGTTCTGTTTATGTTTTTTTTAACCAAAATCATAAATTGTTGGGGGCTTTTCTTTTTTAAGGTATTTTATTTTTAAACTAATGCAATATAAATGAAAGTATTATAAAATTAAAAAAACAATTTGAATTTTTGGACCGTTTTGTTAAAAAGATATTAGTTTTTGAAAGAAACTATTTTACTTTTTAGTTACGCAATCGCCCCTATGGGAGGTGTATTTTAGGATTAGGTGGGTCCAAAAAGTGTAAAATAGTGTAAAATATAACTGAATAACAAACAGACCTCATGTGTTGTGTGTACAATCTCCTACAAATATAATATTTTCAAGCATTGAGAACCTCTAACTTATAGGAAAAAATATAATTATCCGTCCTGGTACTAGTTCCGGCCCGTTTAACAATCAATTTTTGTTAGAGAGACATGGGCGAGTTCGGCGCGATTGGCATGCAAGAGACGAAGATAAAAGATGTCCATCCGAGATTGGGGGTTTAAATTGTAGACGCCCCGGGAATTACTTACTATGAGGCGTTAATTTTGTGTACAAACTACCTTAAACGAGTCATAATGAGTTAAGGTAGGAGTGCGTTTTTAAAAAGACAAAAATCTCAGAAAGGTTTATAATATTTTGTACTTTTGAATCAGACCTGGCCTATGTCTATTTTTGACATATATTCATTGTTGTACCTTAGGGTAGATCTGTACTAAATACTCTGGAACTTTTTGACATTGACTTATTTGTATTTTAAATGCTGTATGGGTAATATTACTATATTACATTTATTACATATATTATATATTATATTACATATTTTTAGTGTTCATTATAAATTAAACTTGATTTTACTGACTTTTATTTTTACAATTTATGATCAAATGAAGTCAACTTCTCACTTAAAAGTGCAAATTTTCCAATGACCTTAGTTATATTTTTACAATAGGAAAAAACAAAGATAGGCTTTTTAAACAGTCTGCAACTAAAGTTAAATTTCTCCCGGTCTTTTATTTCCTAAGTGAGATAAATCTTGTACAGCTGTTTTAAAGGGACATTATAGTTTAAGGTTGATTTAAGTGATAATTTCCATGGGGTCTGAGGTAAAGTTCATTTTCGAAATATCTTGTTTCCAAATTTTGGATTTCCTGATCTAAGAAATGACACCATAAAATTAGTCATCATATCATAGATTTAATGACACAAACTGGCAAGTTAACTAACAATTTTTACATTAAGTCTTTGTTAAAGCTGGCAAACCTAGGTTTTCATGTAAAGAGGTAAAAATTTCAACATTAAAAAAACTTGATTTTACTTAAGGGTAGAAAGGGACCTAACAACGTTGACAGGTTTTATTTTTTATTTATCCCATTGTCTAGTCGTTTATGTAACCACACATAAATGGGGGTATCATTCTTTGGGGATTTATTAAAAAATAATTAAATGAAAGAAATTCTAAAAAAAAAAAAATAATTTGGCCTTGAAAAAATATTGTTTTAAAGAAACTATTTTACTTTTATTAGCTCGCCCTATATATTTTAGGTTAGGTTAAAAGTTAAAATAGTTAAAAAAACTGAATAACAACAACTTTGTAATGTCATATCTCTGTTACAAATTCTACCTATTTTTTACGAGAACTCAAACCTTATAAAAATAAATTTTCCCTTTACATTCGGTTAAAATAATTTTTATAGAGACATATTGGGTTGGCAGAAGACGAAGAAAAAGATTCCTCCGAGTAAGGGGGTTAAATTGTAAGCCGGGAATTCTTACTATGAGGCGTTAATTTTGTCACAAACTACCTTAAACGAGTCATAAAGTTAAGTAAGTGCTTTTTTACAAAATTACAGAATTATATTTTTGTTTTTGAATCAGATGGAGTCTAATTTTGACATATATTATTGTTGTACCTTGGGTGTCTGTACTAAATACCTGAACTCTTTCAACTTAGTTTTCCACAAGTGTATGGGTAATATTATTACTTTTTACAAATATAATTAAACTTTTTTGTCTTCCATCGTCAGAAACAAATTTACTCATAATTTTATTTCTCGAGTGTAGTTCAAGTTAAAGAGTTGTGGGGAAATTTGTTTAACAAACTTTATTACTTTAGAAAACTAGTCAAAACTGGAGAACTACAATGTTCAATCAATATAATCATCCTGGCTTACTTTTCGTTGGGTGTTTAACAATTTAAGAAAGGACATTTTAGTTTTCTCGTGAAAAATTTCCAGGCGTTTGATTAATTTGGAATCTTCAAACTTTTGGGTTTGCAATTTTTAGATTTACTACTAAACAATCTGTCAAAATTTTAAGTCTGATAATTTAATTTAACCGCCTTTTCGCAGAAAAAAGTTGAAAAAATGGTAAACATTGGTTTTCACTGTAAAGAGTGTTAATAGGCAAGTAAACCTTGAAGAACTAGAGCTATTGACTATGCCCTTTCGCAGGAAATCAACGTTGAATAAAGGTTTTCATTGTTTCATAACCGTTAAAGGCAACTTTATTTTAAAAAAATCTTCCACTTGTTGCTTCTTAACTATTAGTTGACAAAATTTTGAGTTTTTAAAACAAGCAATTCTTTTGTCAAATTTTATTCTACTTGAGTGTAAACGCGCCTTAAAAGTCGACTTGGCCTGGTAAAATCAAACTCTTACTGATCTTTTTAGTAAAAGTTGATTAAAAGTGATAAATTTTGATCAACATTTACTAGTCAGAGTTAACTATACCTAATGAAAGTATACTCTTACTGTCTTAAATTAGTAAAAGTTGACTTCTTGCAAGAAAAAACGGTCTACTACCTAATGAAAAACCAATAAAAAAGCAAAATCTTTAAATTAAAAATGTTTATTAAGAAATATTTATTTTTTAAGGAGCATTTTATTTCGGTTCCGTTCAGTTCAGTTCCTACATTTAGTGATTAATCACGTCTAAATATAATTGGGAAAGATAAAAAGCCGCTTTAACTAACCAGAACTAACCATGACCGACCAGAACTAAGGGCTTTTGAATTTGTCTAAATTCTGCCTTCCTAGAAGTTACTAACAAAATTTTAATAATTTTTAATATGGTAGCAACATCTCGGAATCAACTTTTACTAAACCACAGCAGTTCTAGTTAACTCTTCCTAGGTAAAGTTGATCTGCTTAGTGTCAATCAAGTTTTACTAGTACTTTTAGTAAGAGTTTACTCTTTCCAGGCAGAGGCAATTCTTTCTAACAATCTACTTTTCCTGTAACAACTCACAGAAAAAAATTTATAGTGTAAAGTTACAAAAAAAAAAGCCAACTTTAAAAAATCATATCTCGGTTACTACAAATCCTAAACTTTTACCAACAGTTACCAGAGTTTTAAGGAACATGTGAACATAATGAACAGCTTTTTTTTCTGTGAAGCAATAGCTTGCTATACCTAAATTCACTTAAAAAAAGTTACCAGGGAAAATTAAATATATATACAGTGTGTATCAGCCAATGGAATGAATTCAAATTAAAAAAACACTCAATTACTTACGTCTTCTGGTATTTTTTGTCGCGCATTTTTTTCAGTAAAAACTTTTTATACAGGATGTGCCATGTAACAGTGACGAATACTAACTTTCTTAATTTAAATGCAACACCCTGTATATTATTTAATTTTTGGATTCTTCTAAATATTCTAGACATATTTTATGTACAATGTTCTATACCTATCTTCAACTGTTTCGGAAATATTAGGTGCTTTTAGATTTATTGTCTTTGCATGCTTGCCACTTACTTAAGGGTTACTCTGTGAGCATGTACCTACTAGAGGAAGCCTTGCGAACAATCGTGCTAGAGAGAAGGAAGAATAGGTGTATAATCCCCTATCTCTTTTGTTTTCTTTCTCTTCTTTCTCACTTTCTTTTTTCCCTCTTTCTTCTCTCTCCCTCTCTCTCTCACACCTCGTAGATTTATCGGCAATATATATACTCCTCCCGCCAATCAATCAGGACGCGAAGCGAAAGAGGAATTTTATACATCTAATTTTCTTTCTTTCTCGCACGCTTATCCGCACAGCCAAGCGGCAAGGCTGCCTCTAGTAGGTGTATGCATGAAAAGTAACCCTTAAGAAAGTGGCAAGACAGCAAAGGCAATAATTGCAATAAATCTGAAAACGCTTAATATTTCCAGAACAATGAAGATAGGTATAGGACATAAAATGCCTTGGAAAAATATATATATATATATATATATATATATATATATATATATATATATATATATATATATTATATATATATATATATATATATATATATATATATATATATATATATATATATATATATATATATATATATATATATATATATATATAATGGTTTTAGTATTTCAGTTATAATTAAAAAACTAAAAACTGGACAAAATCATCCCTATCTCAAAAATGCACCCCTTTAAACGGTAGCACTCTACGGTTCTTTCGTATTTTAGGGTCAATTAAACGTATGAATCAATAAAACCCCTTTGACGTATCTCCTTTTACCCCGTTTTTTTTTGACACAGTGAATAAATAAAATACTTAGAAACATCCCTTTTCCAATGTGCTAAAGTTCAAACAAAAATAGCTCTATATATTTGCTGACTCCACCCAAATCTATTATGTCTAATTAAATAGTGTCCCAAGGACGTAATCAGACATGCGAAACCTAATAATAATTAAATTATTAATACTTCTTAATTAAACTGTTGGTTTATTGGTATTGTTCAAGGCGTCTATGTAATATTATTAATTAAGGGAATAATGAAGGAGGTTTATTTGGGATAACTTATTTCGCAAAAGTCATGAACTTATATGGTGCCATGTTGCCATTATTACTTTTATTGTTAATATTTCGGATAAACCGAGCAGCACTGTTTTTTTTATCTTAAGATAGTTTACTCGTAAAACGGCTTTTGTTAAGAAATAAATGAAATTTAAATAGAAGGTCTTTCATCTATTGGAAAAAAATTATCGTCTGTGAAACGAGATATTAACAATCAAATGGTGCATAATTACCATTGTCAATATCTGTCATGTATAAAAGCCATGCATTCATTTCGGAATATCTCGAAAACGGTTATTATGATATTTTTAAAAAGTAATGCAAATATAAGAAAATTAAAAAAAAATTAATCGTTTTGTTAAAAAGATATTGATTTTTGATAATTTACATAGGTCTGTTTGTTATTAAGAAATAGTTTACCTATTTTATTCTTTTTTTTACGTAATCGCTCTTATGGAAGGTGTATTTTAGGACTTAGTGGGTCCAAAAAGTGTAAAATATTACTGAATCGAATAAACCTCATGTGTTGTGTACAGTCTCCTACAAAAATAATATTTTCAAGCATTGAGAACCTCTTTTGGTAAAGCTTATTCGATCTTATTTGGAATAGCGCTAAATTTGTGGTCCATTCAAAATACTGCATCACGAATTAAATTTAAATAGGAAAAAATATAATGATCCGTACTACCACTAGTCAAGGGAATCCCGGCCCGTTCAAAAACCAATTTTTATTAGAGAGAAATGGGCGAGTTCTGCGCGGATGGCATGGAGGAGACGAGGATAAAAGATTTCATCCTAATCTCGATTTGACTTGTGGACGGGCCGAGCTTTACTTACTATAAGGCGATACTTTTGTCTTCGACTGTCGCAAATGAACTACCTTAAGACCGTCCAGCAGGTTAGGTACTAACATCAAATGTATAAAGTAAAAGGCATTTCATTAAAATGGTACTTAAAAATTTGGAGCAAAAGGTAAAACCTCTGCAGGTAGCAGGTTGAACAAAGTGGAAAGTTTGGGATCTCTACAAATGCACAGTAAGGAGAACATGAGAGTACATTAAAGATAATTTAAGGTCGTGTGAAAGATAAATGTACATTACATATAATAAAAATAAATAAATTCTAAATAAATTTTAATATAAATACCGTATTTATTTTGCCGTTGTTTCAATGTAAACCATTTTTTAAATAATATATTATTTCAAAGGTAAATAGTATTTTAATATTTGATAGTTTAATGGGGTTTTAAAATAATACATGAATAACTGAAATTTTAACATTCATAAATAATAGTTAAATATAGAAATATATGTTCGTTGCATATCCGTAAATAAAAATATTTCCCAACTAATTACCTAATCACAATTTTAAATTTCTTTATTTAGAAGGGGGTTTACTGTGAAAAATTGTTTTTAAACATTTGTATAACACACATATCAGTATAATGTGTGTGTCATAGAAATATTAGTGTCAATACATTAATAAAATAGTTTGCTTTCTTTTTCTATCATAAATGACAGTAAACAAAATTACTGCTTTGGAAAATATGCGAAAAAAATGATATTTATATGTAAAGAACAAACCCACAAATATTGTATGTCTTTATTGTTTTTGGTTTAAGTAAGAAAAACTTTTTCTTTCATTTCAATTTTTCGTCTACTGTGTTCTTTAACTCTAATTTCTAGAACACAAAAAACATAGGGAACGGGGTGAAACGTCGAAATCAGGGATTGCCAAACACGCATGGTCAAATCAACACCGCATACAATGTCGGAAGCAAAAAATTATTTATAAAGAATCCCACTGGAAGAAAAGAAAATTTAAAAAGCTGTAATAATTGCCATCAACCAAAATATATTTAGCAAACCTAGTGTCGGCATTCCGAATGTCTGGCAGCCGTTGCTGGACCGTGAGTCGTAGCTTTTAAGAAAAGTTTTTAGTTATCACTTGAAAACGGTTGGAGATAGACCACTAACCGAAACGTTGTGTATCAATTAACAAATAAAGACAATGGAAGTCCAAGATTCTGGTGTTAATATGACCATAACATTGTCTAACACTTTTAAAGAAAGATTATAGAATGTTTTGACGTGACGTTGCCGTTCCGTGTACGCTACGTATAGTGAGAATCGACCTTTAATGCTGGTTCAGCAAATCGCGACTATTTTTCCAAATGAATACATACATTTTATTTTCTTTGAAGCTTGACGACGCAAAATGCTTGATATCAACTTAAAAACAAAACTATGCTGACCTTTAACAAAAAATTGCGTTCAAAAAAAAAAAAACACGTGAATATTTTTTCACAAGACACTCGTAGTAGAATAAGATGTTGTTGCCAAACGGCAGTCTATTTTGGTAAACCTAAATCACGCAAAAAACGCGTATTTTAAACAGTAAAATTTGTTTTGGTTAAAGGAAAAATAATAATATTTTCAAAATATCATCAAGAATATTTAGGACGGACGCGCACTCTAATAACTGTTACTTTTTTTAGAATGTTGGGGTAGATATAAATAGATCTACCGTTAAAATATTTAAAATTTAATAAATATTAAGCATTAAGGAGTTTCTACAATTTAAAAAACTAATGTTAATGGATTTATGCAACCTTTAATAAAAAAAAACAAAAAAAAAAAATATATATATATATATATATATATATATATATATATATATATATATATATATATATATATATATATATATATATATATATATATATATATATATATATATATATATATATATATATATATATATAAGTTATATATAAATTATTATTATATATAAATGTTTTAGTTATAGGTGGATCAGTATAAGAATGAAAATTCGGTGCTTTTGAAAAGAAAAAAAAACATAAAAAGTAGCTAAAAAGGTTTAATTTGAACTGGCGGCCGCCTTTACTTTTTATATGGACTATTTTTACAGACACGTGCGAGAAGCGGCCCAGTATAAAAAGCAAAGGCGGCCGCCAGTTCAAATCAAACCTTTTTAGCTACCTTTTATGTCTTTTTCTTCCGAAATAGTTCCGAATTTTCATTCTTATACTGATCCAAATTTACATTCTATAATACTAAACGCACTTTGTCATTGATTAATATCTTCAGTTACGCAAATATAGGGAATGTTATGCCCATTTTGCAAGACACATGAAAAGTTTTTAACATTTTTTCAACATTGACAAATTATAATATAAACATTTGAACCTTGGAGGTGGTACATTCCAATAACAAAAAATTTGTAATAATAATAGTAAATTTAAAATACCCTGTATATTTGTATATTACTTTTTGTGCAACAATGAAGTTAGAATGAGCTTTTCTAAGGCAAAATTCACAATATTTACGTGTTATGATCATTTATTCGATCAAGAATAGGGGCTCTGGAATAATGTTTCGTAAAATTTATTAGGTTTTGCAGGCGTTTATCTAAAACACAATAACAAAAAAAGCTACAAGCTTTCATAACATTAATTTTACAAAATTATAAAGTTAAACATCCCGGCTTGACCCTAAAGTGTGAAAATTTTTGCCAATTTATTATTTTTGTGCCTTAAATCTGCTTTTGTTAAGCGCCTTATTTAATGGTTGTTATTTAGTATTTTTTAAGATTTTTTAAAAATATATATATTTATTACTTTTTATAATTTGAAAATTTTCTGTGTAAAATATTCTTGTTGTAATTTTATTGCATGCAATTTTATTTAAAATATTTACAGTTTGGAATTTATTGCTGCAATTTGTTTTGATAA